>CAVNZL010000002.1:6750000-6845000 GCA_963693355.1 Pontia daplidice
CCCCCCCCCCCCCCCCCCCCCCCCCCCCCCCCCCCCCCCCCCCCCCCCCCCCCCCCCCCCCCCCCCCCCCCCCCCCCCCCCCCCCCCCCCCCCCCCCCCCCCCCCCCCCCCCCCCCCCCCCCCCCCCCCCCCCCCCCCCCCCCCCCCCCCCCCCCCCCCCCCCCCCCCCCCCCCCCCCCCCCCCCCCCCCCCCCCCCCCCCCCCCCCCCCCCCCCCCCCCCCCCCCCCCCCCCCCCCCCCCCCCCCCCCCCCCCCCCCCCCCCCCCCCCCCCCCCCCCCCCCCCCCCCCCCCCCCCCCCCCCCCCCCCCCCCCCCCCCCCCCCCCCCCCCCCCCCCCCCCCCCCCCCCCCCCCCCCCCCCCCCCCCCCCCCCCCCCCCCCCCCCCCCCCCCCCCCCCCCCCCCCCCCCCCCCCCCCCCCCCCCCCCCCCCCCCCCCCCCCCCCCCCCCCCCCCCCCCCCCCCCCCCCCCCCCCCCCCCCCCCCCCCCCCCCCCCCCCCCCCCCCCCCCCCCCCCCCCCCCCCCCCCCCCCCCCCCCCCCCCCCCCCCCCCCCCCCCCCCCCCCCCCCCCCCCCCCCCCCCCCCCCCCCCCCCCCCCCCCCCCCCCCCCCCCCCCCCCCCCCCCCCCCCCCCCCCCCCCCCCCCCCCCCCCCCCCCCCCCCCCCCCCCCCCCCCCCCCCCCCCCCCCCCCCCCCCCCCCCCCCCCCCCCCCCCCCCCCCCCCCCCCCCCCCCCCCCCCCCCCCCCCCCCCCCCCCCCCCCCCCCCCCCCCCCCCCCCCCCCCCCCCCCCCCCCCCCCCCCCCCCCCCCCCCCCCCCCCCCCCCCCCCCCCCCCCCCCCCCCCCCCCCCCCCCCCCCCCCCCCCCCCCCCCCCCCCCCCCCCCCCCCCCCCCCCCCCCCCCCCCCCCCCCCCCCCCCCCCCCCCCCCCCCCCCCCCCCCCCCCCCCCCCCCCCCCCCCCCCCCCCCCCCCCCCCCCCCCCCCCCCCCCCCCCCCCCCCCCCCCCCCCCCCCCCCCCCCCCCCCCCCCCCCCCCCCCCCCCCCCCCCCCCCCCCCCCCCCCCCCCCCCCCCCCCCCCCCCCCAAAGTCTTTAGATAGAAATTTAAACCTCTACGAAATAAACGAACTTAACTTATACCATTTGCCGTAATAGTGATGTCACACAATGTTTTAGTAAGCGTCTGTTATGTAAGTTAGCCCAAAAAATATTCAGGCCGGAACCGGCGTATGAGAACTTTAAAAGTGAGGTGGATAATTTACGATTTAATCTTTAAGTCCATAATTCCATGTTTCTTAAAAGTTCAATAATCTACAGATTTTTTACACAAATTTTCAACTATCTATATATTTTAACTGTCTATAAATCTTCATTAATGTTTTTTTATTGCTTACCAATAACGATTAAAATAAACTAAGTTTAAATTAAATAGATACATTGGTCATTAAATGAAATCTAATATAAACCAGCTATCGCTGGAAAAATCCTTGATCCACACAGAGGCCAGGCCATGTTTAGAAAAAATACACGCTTGTAGAAGATAGTATTATAAATTAACTTTTTAGTCTGTTGCTTTAAATGAAAAAAAAATACATAGCATAAAATTTCGTAAGAAATTTTCATATTCTGCATGCATTATATTGAAATCACTTATGAATTATATTGATTCGTCAGGTAATATGGATGATTGTTTTAGACGGAAAGCAATTTAATACGTTGAACCATGAAAAGAAACTCATACATTGTTGAAAGTGAAATTGCAATGCAAATTGGCGAATTACAGACACTTTTATAGTTCAGATCTTGACAATTTACTGTAAGTGTCCCTTTTTACTATATATTTTATTTGTTTTTACTGTTTATATATTTATTAGTATCAGTCTGGCCGTAAATACTGTAACAATTAAAATTAAAATAATCTTACATCTCAATTTGGAATTTGACATTTCTCATTTTTTCATTCATTTTTTCTCATTTTGGCGCCAATACATTGTACGTTGATGATATTACAATGGTGGAGTGATAAATGGGGTGATAAAAAGAAACGAATCGCTGTGGTGCATTACAAAAGTAGGTATGAAGCCAAATGCAATTTTTAAACCTCTCCATACACGTGGTATTAGTCGAATGTTTGTATACCTATCAGGCTATGAACAGGTACAATGACCTCCTCTCATTGGGAAAGAAAAAGATCTGGCCGTCCACGTAGTGTTTGTACGAAAAAGGTGGTCAAAGCAGTAAGGGCAAAGAATTCGAAGAAATTCTATTTTATCTCGGGAGATGAAGGTAGCACCTAGAACTATGTCGCGTATTTTAAAAGATGACTTATAACTTGCACACGCACTGGTCATTACTTAACTGATAATTTAAAAACTATTAAAGTGTTACTCAAAGGGAGTTCATATATTTTTTTTACAATTGAGCAACATTTTACAAACAAAGTGATCGTAGTTATGCTTAAAGCCCTAAGGAAGCTTTCTAATGATTTTACAGAGTGCAACGTGGGCATTATCAGACGTCAGGGTTGTTTGGGTGGCATGTTTGTTATGAAGGAGTGACTGAGCAGTTCAGCTACATAAGCCTCTTAACAACACTACAAAACTGGTCCATCCAGCAAGACTCGGTGCCAGGCGATACATCTCGTTCTCATTCTTGGTTGGAATCAAACGTTTCTGACTGGCTGTCGTCTAGTCCCGATCTTAATTCGCTGGATTATAATTTATGACTAGTTTGGTTTTTATACGCCATTACAAGTTGGAGTCCCCGAAACAGTCTTTAGGATAGGCAGTAAAGAATTATCCCATTGAAAGACTGCTGATTGTGCTATTGATAACTGGCTGCAACGTTTAAAGGACTGTATTGCAGCTAATGGAGACCACTTCGAATATTTTAAATTGTTTTATCTTATGTATTACACTGTAAAATAATAAATGTAATTTGAAATAAAAAAAAGTTTTTTTTCCGTTACATATTTTTGGCAAGACTAGGTAAATAATTGTTTTTTTTTTAAATTATTCGTAAACCTATACTTATATGACTTCGTCTTGATATACTGACATCAGAAGGGCAAACACAGCTCGACAATGTAGATTTTTATTAAATGTCTTATAGCGATGCAATAAATCAATATTACAAGGCATTGGAAAGGAACGGAAACCGAATTAATGGTAATGTAAAAAATATTTTAATCAGCGCACATATCATAGTCTATACTATATATTATAATATTAATAAACAAAGGAGTGGAAGACTACAATACAGATTAAATTTTAATATTTTCTAATATATTAAAAAGTAATTTAACGAATTTCAACGTAGCGTCATCTTGCGGCAGGAATGTAAAATAGGCTATATTATCACTATTTCAAATAGCGCCCTCTAGTGGCAAAAGCAGTTACTACTTTGTTTATACAAGCGGCATGCATTTTAACACGTAGTAATGTAATATTATTAGTAGTTTTGATTATATATCACAGATGTCACTATAATAAAATATCGTGGCGAATCTATATAATTTTGTTATTCTTTATATTTTAATTGCGTAACTCATACAAAAAAATATGGATTTGTTAGTTTTAAAGGAATTTATATTTAAATTAAGAAATAAATAATTATAAAAAAATTACACATTTAAACTCTTTTCCAATTAAATTGTTTGGTTTTACCTTGAGTATATGCAAATTCGATATAATCTACTTATACAGATATAGACTAAAGAAATAAGTTTCTAGTTCAAAGTTAGATGGTCGGTCAGTCAGTTGGTCATGGTTGCGTCACAACAGTGAGCTTCGAAAGCGTAATTGGCGCCAATGTTATGAGATCTTGAAGCACTTTCCACGATCTGCTTAAATGCTTAGATGAACTTAGACTATAGAAACCTACAGAGTGGCTTTACCAGCGAAATTGAATAATTGCAAAAAAAACTTTTTCTGTCTAAAACATACTATGATTCCTTTTTTATTTTAAAGGCATATTTATAGTGTAATTTGTTTCAATGAATTGACTGTACTCAACGTTAACAAAATATAGAAAATTAATAGTAATCAACAGGATGAAAATGCGTTAATTTAACAAATTGTGATGGATATAAAAATATTTGTGATAAAGAGTGAACGGTCAAGGGATTCTGGTTCGAAAAATGCTTGCAATTGAAGACAGACAGGCTATTCATCTGTTTAGTTGTCACAAATTATGTGATGACATAAAAATAAAAAAAAATATTATTAATCGACTCCATGGATTAGGTCGTGACGGTCAAGGCCCGGTTTCACTTTGAACAAAAAGATTTTCACCGTGCGCTCTCACGACAGACACGGTGAACTCTAGAGAAATGTTTCTTATGCAATGCAACAAAATTAAACTACATAATCTCTTCCTTATGAAGAGTTAGTTTATACACTCAGTCACTACTACGTATGTATTAAAAAAGTCTTATTTTGACTGGAATAGGCTATGTCAATATGACCGGAGGATATAAAATGAAAAATGTTGGAAAATAGTGATAGTTACGCAAAATTTGAAGTTCTAAAAATGTCGGTAAATGTAAATTGTAATGATGTCTTTAGAAATACGTTAAAATATTTTTATTCAAATGGGCTTAAAACCTTAAAATCAAAACTGAATAAATAATAAAATGTTGAGATCTCGTCACTATATGATTTTTCCATTGGTATAAAAATATATCTCGAGATCTCATCTGCTGGGCAATTATTGATTTTACTTTTTAGATTTAGTTACCACCAATACCAATTATAAAAACATTTTAGGATCAATCCCAATTGGAGTTCAGGGCTAAAGCTCTGAGAAAATATTATCAGTTTCTACTCTCTTCAACAATTGAAACATACCTGCTAATTGGAAGTCTAACGAAGACTCACGGTGGCCTTCGTTAGAAGGCAGGGGAGTAAAGTCGAATTTTACAAGTAGTACCTCAAACTCTTGAACCTTCGTACCCTAAATTGTTATCTTTTAAATCTCAATTATTATTTTAACTTTTAATTTTGTAAATCTTATTTTCTTACCACTAAATTCTACATATAATTTATAAAAGTGTTGAGTCACTAGAACCTTTTGTATCCTAATCACATTTGTTTATAACGTGATCCATTTAGAAACTGGATGAGTCTTTGGCCAAATAAATATAATATTCAAAACATCAAATAAAATTGTTCCCTGACAGCATTCGATTTCAATAAATTTCTTAGAGGTATCGTGGATTTGAAATAACTCCAAAAGAATGGTGTATTCGTGCGCGATTGCGAAACGTACGAGTACGATGATAGCGAAGACCGTGATAGCGAGGAATATCAATATATGCTTTATTTTGAAACGAAAATGAGAAGAAAATTTGTTGTCAACCTCAGTATTCTGTATCATATTCTGCATATTCTTTCTTTAGATACAGGTAGTTGAACAACCTATACATAGCGTCGCTTTTTAGGTCTAATAAGAAAAAATTGACACTATAAAAATTGTAGTAGACGTATGTAGCTCGTACGACACAGTTTAATTATATGAAAACTACGTCAACCAACCCAGTTCTTTGAATCGGGTTTTCCCGGTTAAGTTTTGTGATTTTAGCATATTTGTTGGCTGTTGTTGGGTGCAATAATATAAATAGATAACAGGAGCTTTAAATCAAACTATAAAAAGTTCCTCGCAAGACTGTTTAGACGGCCACACTATCTCTTTCCAATCTAACGCCTGTTTCGGCATATGATTGGAGTCACTCCTCTATTTGAGCTATGCTAAAAGTAAATGTAAAATAAAACAGTATAAGTTTAATTATTTACCTTGATCTTTGATGAGCCTTACCTCATATTAAACTAAACTTAATAACGCCGACTCACTTAATACTATGAGGATCTATAAGGATTATTTATTTGAAGATTGTGAAATGGTTGTTTAGCTTAGCTTGTTCTTGAATTATCGATAATAAAAATTAATATAAAATGAAACTCACGGCTCTACCTCGGCTACGATACGGCATACTTTTTCAGTAGTAAGCCCTTTTTACTCGGTTGAAGTCAAGAGGTTACTTAGAGTTCGAATTTTTAATATGTTAATTATTCTGCAATGTGGACGTCTATTATTAAACAAAAAATTGTTTATTTTTATACATATCAGCTTATATTCGTCCACTGCCCCCCCCCCGCGGGGGGGGGGTTTCCGTGGGTGTTTTTTTTTCTTTTTTTTTTTGGAAGGCCTTTCCCAAAAAAACCCCCAAAAACCCCCCCTCCCCCCCCCCCCCCCCCCCCCCCCCCCCCCCCCCCCCCCCCCCCCCCCCCCCCCCCGGGGGGGGGCCCCCCCCCCCCCCCCCCCCCCCCCCCCCCCCCCCCCCCCCCACCCCCCCCCCCCCCCCCCCCCCCCCCCCCCCCCCCAAAAAAACCCCCCCCCCCCCCCCCCCCCCCCCCTTTTTAAACCCATTTCTTTAACACAAACCCCCCCCCCCCAAACCCCAACCCCTTTAAAAACCACAAAAAAAAAACCCAACCCCCCCCCCCCCCCCCCCCCCCCCCCCCCCTAAAAAATTTCAAACCCCCCCCCCCCCCCCCCCCCCCCCCCCCCCCCCCCCCCCCCCCCCCCCCAAAAAAAATTGAAGCTTTATTTTATATATGGAACCGGGTATAATATGGAGAAGTTTCCCGAATGCAGCCCAACCCAGTTGGATGCGCCTTGCAGCCCCCCTGTGGAAGTTGGTTCCCCCCCACCCAAAATTCTGTGTGGGGGAAAAAAAAACCCCCCCCCCCCCGGGGGGGTCCCCCCCCCCCGGCCCCCGGCGGGGGGTGGGGGGGGGGGTTTTTAATGTCTTTCTCCTGTCCCCCCTCCCCCCCCCGGCCCCCCCGGGGGGGGGAGGGGTTTTGGGGTTTTCCCCCCCCCCCCCGGTTCCCCCAAAAATTTCCCCCCCCCCCCTTTTGCCCCCCCGGGGGGGGGGGGGGTGTTTTTTCCCCTTTTTTTTTTTTTTGGTGGGTCCCACTACACTGGACCGGGAACACGGGGAACACATCCCCCCGTCTCCTCCTCGTTGCAGTTGAATGGATTTTGTCTTGTGGTCCCCTGTACTTGGACAGTCATTGTACCACGGCATTGTACAGACACCTCAACACCTCTATATAGCGCCAGTCGATTTGGCATCTCTGCAAGGATTCCAAAACTGCCCGGGTTGCGGGGGGGTTTTCCTCACACCCAAAAAAGGCCGCAAAGGGGGGCGGCATTTCCCCTCTGCTGTTTTTCCTACCCCCCCCTTTGGGGGGGGGGGGGTGGGTGCTCCACCCCCCCCCTCCCCCCCCCCCCCCCCGGGGGGGGGGAAACCCCCCCCCCTTCCGGGGGGGGGGGTTTTTGGAACCCCCCGGGGGAATTTTTTTTTTTGGGCGCAAAGGGGGGCGGGTTTTTTTTTTTTGGGGGGGGGGTTTTCCCCCCCCCCCCCACACCCCCCCCCCCCCCCCCCCCCCCCCCCCCCCCCGGGGGGGGGGGGGGGGGGGGGGGGGGGGGGGGGGGCCGGGGGGGGGGGGGGGGGGCGCCCCCCCCCCCCCCCCCCCCTTCTCTTTTTTTTTCCCCCCCCCCCCCCCGGCTTGGTTTTTTTTTGGCGGCCCCCCCCCCCCCCCCCCCCCCCCCCTCCTTTTTTGGGGGGGGGGGGGGGGGGGGGGGGGGGGGGGGGGGGGGGGGGGGGGGGGGGGCCCCCCCCCCCCCCCCCCCCCCCCCGCGCCCCGCCCCCCCCCCCCCCCCCCCCCCCCCCGCCGGGCGGGGGGGGGGGGGGCGGCCCCCCCCCCCCCCCCCCCCCCCCCCCCCCCGCGGTCCTCCCCCCTCTGCCGCCCCCGGCCTCTCCCCCCCCCCTTTTTTCTTTTTCCTTTTTTTTTGGGGGGGGGGGGGGGGGGGGGGGGGGGGGGGGTTCTCCCCCTCTTTTTTTTCCTCTTTTGGGTGGGGGCGGCGCGGCGCGGCGCGGCGCCCCCCCCCGCCCCCCCCCCCCCCCCCCCCCCCCCCCTCCCTTGTGTGTGGGGGGGGGGGGGGGGGGGCTTTTTTTTCTTTTCTCCCTCCCCCCCCCCCCCCCCCCCCCCCCCCCCCCCCCCCTTTTTTTTTTTCTTTTTTCTTTTTTTTTTTTTTTTGGGGTCTGGGGGGGTCTGGTTTTTTTTTGGGGGGGGGGGGGGGGGGGGGGGGGGGGGGGGGGGGGGGGGGGGGGGGGGGGGGGGGGGGGGGGGGGGGGCCCCCCCCCGCCGCGGGTTCTTCCGGGGGGGGGGGGGGGGGGGGGGGCCCCCCCCCCCCCCCCCCCCCCCCCCCCCCCCCCCCCCCCCTTCTCTTTCTCCCCCCTCTCCCCCTCTGTTTTCTTTTTTTTCCCCCCCCCCCCCCCCCCCCCCCTCCCCCCCCCCCCCCCCCCCCCCCCCGCCGCCCCCCCTCGCGGGCGCCCCCCCCCCCCCCCCCCCCCCCCCCCCCCCCCCCCCCCCCCCCCCCCCCCCCCCCCCCCCCCCCCCCCCCCCCCCCCCCCCCCCCCCCCCCCTCCCCCCCCCCCCCCCCCCCTCCCCCCCCCCCCCCCCCCCCCCCCCCCCCCCCCCCCCCCTCCTCTCCCCCGCGTTCTCCTCCCTCTTCTCCTTCTTTTTTTTTTTCTTTTTTTTTTTGGGGGGGGGGGGGGGGTGGGGGGGGGGGGTGGGGGGCCTCCCCCCTCCCCTCCCCCCTCCCCTCCTCCCCCCCCCCCCCCCCCCCCCCCCCCCCCCCCCCCCCCCCCCCCCCCCCCCCCCCCCGGCGCTTCCCCCCCCGGGGGGGGGGGGGGCCCCCCCCCCCCGGCGGGGGGGGGGGGGGGGGGGGGGGGGGGGGGGGGGGGGGGCGCGCGGGCCCCCGCCCCCCCCCCCCCCCCCCCCCCCCCCCCTCCCCCCCCCCCCCCTCCCCCCCCCCCCCCCCCCCCCCCCCCCCCCCCCCCCTCTCCCTCCCCTTCCCCCCTTTCTTCTTTTTTTTTTTGTTGGTGGGGGGGGGGGGCCGGGGGCTCCCCCCCCCCCCCCCCCCCCCCCCCCCCCCCCCCCCCCCCCCCCCCCCCCCGCCGGGGGGGGGGGGGGGGGGGGGGGGGGGGGGGGGGGGGGGGGGGGGGGGGGGGGGGGGGGGGGGGGGGGGGGGGGGGGGGGGGGGGGGGGGGGGGGGGGGGGGGGGGGGGGGGGGGGGGGGGGGGCCCCCCCCCCCCCCCCCCCGGCCTCCTTTTCTTTTTTTTTTTTTTTTTTTTTTTTTTTCCCCCCCCCCCCCCCCCCCCCCCCCCCCCCCCCCCCCTTCGGGGGGGGCGGGGGCCGGGGGGGGGGGGGGTGGGTGTGTTTTTTTTTCCCCCCCCCCCCCCCCCCCCCCCCCCCCCCCTTTTCTTTTTTTTTTTTTTTTTTTTTTTTTTTTTTTTTTTTTTTTTTTTTTTTTTTTTTTTACATTACCAAGTGCGGTGCTACCCGAATATACTTTTGAAGGCTCCGAAGTCGAAACGGTTCAGAAACGATCGACTCGTATTTTGCAGTTAAACGCCTTTATTGATAAACATTAAATGTTTTCTAAACGAAATCATACTTTAATCCAATTTGCGCCACAACATCAAGTGAAACCTGGTGGAAATTGTCAACGAATCAAAAGCGAGAAAGCATAAAAGAGGCTGTCAGGCGTTAAACGGAAGATACATTTATGAAAGTACCGCCGTGACGATCTTGGTTTAATTCTTTAAATGACACTAAACATGTGAGTGATAGTAATAACATTTATTTGTATTTAAATTTTGACCGAATTATTCGAAAGCCTTACTTTCCTTGCTTGAGTGGCTCTATGTTTTAAGAATACTTACCTGATTGGTATTTTAGTTTGCTGATCACGATTAAAATATTGCGTGCAACAAGGATTATCACGGGTCTCCGTGTGGGCCTCCATGTGGCTCCAGTGTATGTAGGTTTTAACATTAAAAAATATACAAAATTTAATATAAGTGTAAATTCGCAGTGTAGAAATGAGATGCATTTTTAATGATATAATTCTTTCCAAATGTATTTCTTTATGTAATCAAATAGATTTCTTGTTGTATAACTTTTATTTCACTTTTTATATAACACACACAATTTTTATATTTTTCATATAATGATCGGAATTAGAAACTGTATACAATAAAAGTAGAACTAGAATGTAATAAAGCTAACATTACCTACATTATATATAAACCGTAACTAAAAACGTAATAAACGAAGCCTAGATTTGTCTTTAATAAAGGTAAGATTCGCCGTGTGAAAGCAGCGTTGATGTGAGCTTTTGACTTCAAAATGTTCATACTGAAATTACAAAAGGCTCTCAATCCTGAAGAATACAAAAACTAACACCAACTTGTAAGTTTTGTTTCTCTTATTAAGATTTCTCTTATAAGGATGCTGATCTAGCACATCTCAAAAAACAGTAGAAACCCAAGCAGTGTCTATTACGTACTCTTTAAATAGACCTATGAATGGCCACCTCTGGAATTCCTAGATTATTGTTGTTGTTGTCCTATGTCACCCCAGAGGTGCAGAGGGTCTCCACTAATGACTTTTTTTAGTGGTTAACCTAGATGGTAATTTGAATATTATGAAAATATATATTCACAATATTTATATATCTATTATAAGAAGAGTAAAAATGAAATTGTATAATAGTTTTTGTGTGTGAAAATATATAATTGCTATCAAATCCATACTAAAATGTTCATCACGAAAGCGACAGACTTTTTTACGTTTTCAAGGATAAACCAGAGCACCGCAGAGCAATTTTAAGATAGTTTAAGACCTAAAAACAGGTTTCGTTTTAGATAGCTTTTCCCTAAATATGTGATAACAAATGAGGAATGACAATTTTAAAGTGAGCAAGATCGCGGGTATAAACATGGGAAATAACTAGTTCAGAAAGATTTCATTGTTAGTATTATGCATTATAAAACGCAAAATTAAATATATTACTGCAATTTCTGAAAGAGAAAGTTGAAAAGAAATGCTATTGTTTCATTACGTAAGAATGGATAAGATCGGCGCTATATCAAATTGTACCTTTCAAATTGAAAATAGACATTTTTATTTGGAGTTAAAGAGTTACTTATTACGTTGTAGAACCAATTGTAACAGGTTGAATATTGACCGGGTTACTTTAACGAGACAAAATAAATTATTATTCAGTGTCAACTGAAATTTCAGTTTTTTAATCGGATTTTTGATAAATACTATGTAATAATAAATGTGATATTTTGTTATATTATGTAAATATAATATTATATTTAGTTTCTGTTTTCATTATAAAATAAATCAGTTTTTATAATCTGTGACATTCGTGCACAGTTTACATGCAAATTATCTTTTTATTACTGCAGTATTTGTCGTGAGATACATGGTAAAAGTATGCAATTAGAGCGAAATTGATCAAGATACGAGATCATAAGTTCTTTCTTGATATTCTTTCATATTGTGTTTGATGTTTAAAGAGACGATAAAAGAAAGGATTTGGTAAAAGTAATTTTTAATACTCGGTGATACTATATTTAATAAACACTATTTTTCTACCATTGTTTATATAGGTACAATATGATTGTAGTTATAATGAGAAAAACTGAGTTGTTGAAGATATTTTTTGCCCTTTCTTTATTGTTTTGATTCTTAAATAGCCTTTCTTAATTAATCGAGAGAAATCAGTTCTTTGAAGAAAAGCATTTTCACCGAGGTCACGGCATTAAGCTGTGATGGTGAATTAAGATAAACCGACAAACGACAGTCGCATGTAATTATGTTGCTCATTCGTCGTGACCAACTTGAAATTGCCATTGCATTAGAGAGCTGGGAGTTATGGTGCATCTACAATCAAAACTATATCAGAACGTACAGCGCGCCGCCGGCGCTCAGTCAACGCGCACCTTACCTGCGCGGTAACACGCGAACGAAAGTGAAAACAACTAAAATGATAGCAATATTCGCAGCTTGTTTGTTCTACGTAGCGCTTGCAATTCCAAACGATCAAATTGAAAAGAATGATAGTAAAGTGAGAACGTACCAGCTTGATGTTCCTGGGAGCAATCCTATCACAATTATTGAAACTGGAGAAGGGGACGATTTTCCGGAAAACTGGGACTCATTAGAAAAAAGTGACGATGATCTAGTTATAAAAAATCTAATGACACATGTTGTACATGATGTGAATGGAAATAAGCCACGATGCTACGGACCTTCGTGCCAAGAGGGATTCGTGGAGGAAGAAGGGCCACAAGAGTTTGATGAGAAGTTAAAGGAGTTTGGTGATTTTTCTAATGAACGTCTGCAAGCAATAGCCGCTTTGGCGGCAAAGCTTAAAAAAGAAAAAAATAAACCCGATCGTTTCTCAAGTATAGGTGGCGATGATGCGGACAATGGTAGTACTGGACAGGTTTTTACTTCCTGGAATAGATTAAAAGTGAAACAACATAAGCATCCATACGACGACAAAGACGGCTGGGTGACTTTAGAACCCGTAGCATGGTCTTCAAGTAAAATTTCTAAATGGAAACCCACTGTGAAAAAACAGAAACCAACATATTGGAACGATGATGAAGATACGAAATATTCATCGGACAATAGTCATTCAAATTACCAGGATACAGAGAGTGACACCAATAAATATACATACAACTATGTCCAAAAGAAACCCACTTTAAGTCGTCCCGGGTTTATAAATAATAAGTTACACATACCTCCCGAATACGATATGGAGTTACCATCTAAACCTACGTGGAACAAGAAGAGGCCTACAATACAGCATTCTATGGATAGCCCTCAAATGACAATGTTCAATTTACAATCATCATGGTCTCCTGACGATAGTAGACGTCCTAATAAGCCAAATTGTGATAAAGACAGTCATCAAAATGACGATAACTCTTACTACGCTTCGTCAGATTCAGTAATAACTGACTCCCGACCCTCTCATTTCCCATATGATTACGAAGCTCTTCATCAGTCTTCTATGCAAAGACGTCCAATGCGACGTCCTACGCAAGTGATATATGCAGATGCTGAGCCTGATGAAGAACGTCTGTCAAGGCCACCATATGGTGATGGACAATGGGTCCTTCTATCTACTACTAAGGGATATAAAAATAAAAAGCGCCACCGATCTCTTGATTTATCTGAAGACAACACGGTACCTTCGATAACATCTCATCAATCTATCTCCTTAACTGTTTTACCATCTGATGAAGCTCATACAAATATGACTACATCTCACGGCGGCCTTTTAGAAGTGGAGAAGAGTTTTCAAACAGTTGAAGAATCTAAGCGTGATATGGACAAGAAGTATGATTTAGAGGCCGAAGCATCAGACGAAAGGCCTGTTAAAAAGAGGATATTCAAGAAGAAAGTACTGTCAACCCGGGCTCCAGATAGTTCGACAGTTTTAGCAGCGGTGGGTGCTGGTATGCTACCAGCAACAATGGCGATGGTTGTTCCAATGATGTTAGGGAAGAAACGACGAAGAAGAAATATTTTCGAGCCCCGCTTATATGAAATACAACAAAATGAGTAGATTTAATAAGATCCAAAAATGCGAGACTGTGATTATAAAATTGTGTGTATGTTTATTTATTATGTAGATAAGTATTTAATTAAGGTAAATAAAAATAATTTTAGAAAATGTATTTATTTAACAAGTTAGAATAAATAAATTAACAAAACTAAAGCTATGTTATAATTAGCAGGAAATGATTGTTACTTTCTATTACATTCCTAAACCAACGGCTCTATAATTATCTAATTATAATTACGTATAATTGTGTCTTAAATACATTACAATAATTAAAACTGTTTGTATGGAATCACCATTCAAATTACGTATGTGGAAGTAAGAATTTTGAACCACACTTAAAAATCATTATCATTATCGGAATTGAAACTTCTAGTTAAAAGAATAACTCTTAGAATATTTATTCCGATGCGGAAATTTTCTTCTTCCTTAATATTTTTACATATGCAATCGCGACTTCGGTAATCAAATAACGTAGTCAAATATAATAATTCATAATTCTCACTGTTATCTGCACCGAGACCATTCTAGAGGTACATACTATGCGTCTTACATTTAGTATTCATGACATTTTTAATAGGGGGCAAGCGGGCAGGAGGCTCACATGATCTAAGATGTACCGCCAACTATGGACCCTCATACTGCCGAAGGCCCCTATAAATCGTTTCCGGCGTTTCAAATAACAATTGCAACAAATTATGTATTTCATGTTATATATGTCAAATCCAATTTTCATTTAAATAATTTTTGCGCCGATATAAAGTTATATTTGATAGCATCCAAATGTGGATGTTACTTAAGACTAAACTTCCCAATGACAAGTATAATGGGTATTTGTAGGGAAAAAAGAACACTATATCTACATAACTATTATATACCAGCAATAGAGCTATGTACTCATACACACATAAGTACACATTCATGTTAATACATATATTAATATACATATTTTCGTCGATTTAAATTTTCTCATTGCTTTTGGAAAACAAGTTCTTGAATTTTATAATAGTTTCAGGGTTCAATTGAAATTGTCTTATATATTATATTTGTAGAGCGCTTCTTCAGGACGAATGTATATATTCCCGGTTCTGATTGCTTCCATAAGATACTTGACGCTGAATAGGCAAGTTATCAGGAGAACTGGAATAAAAATCGATTAATTACTACGTATAAGCTCACCAGAGAGAGAAAGAGACAGATAAACTGATAAAACAAAATACTCGAACAGACAAAGATATTATCTCGCCACAAAAACCGTGCGGCGCACAATAGATGATATATGGGAGCAACCTTAAATATTTATTTCATTTTACTTCTAAGAGTTATAGCGGAAACAAAAATACGTCATCTGTTAAAATTTCAACAGTCTAAAGATACAGCCTGGTAACGGACGGAGAGCGAGTTATATAATATAAGTTATACCATAATAATCCCGTTTAATCCTTTGGGACGAAAAAAACCTTCCTCTAGAATCGTATGAACACTATTGCAAGCGTTATCTTAACAATAACGCCTGTAAAATAATCCATATTATTGAGAGCTCGCTTTGTTTCATCCCGTTTTACCTTTGGGACGAAAAAAAACTTTGCCTCTAGTAATCGTATGAAGCACTATTGCAAGCGTTATCAGCAATAACGCCTGTCTATCGTTAAAGACAAATATCTGATAAACCACACAAACCATCAGATACGAATATTAGTCCCAGTTGTATCCAGCCCGCGGTTATAGCTTCCCACACTATTAATCCAATCGTGAAGAATATGTGAAAGAAACTGTAGATGAAGAATGTTGTTATACAGCACTCGTTAACCTGAAATGTTTTATTACGTGTTATTCATTTACATTTAGATCTTTTAAATACACATTTAGATTTTCATCACATTATTTTATGGAAGTTTTTTAGCCTAACTAGTAAAACGATTTAGCATCTAGACTGCCTTCATGTTCATATGCTAAGCTTTGTAACGCTGATTATAATAAGTATAATGGCGACAGGATGTGAAATATTGTAAAATACATTGATTTATATACATACATACGTGTACCTGACACGATATGATCAAAGTTGTATTAATTAATAAGTTATCTATTTAAAAATACTTATACTAGCGCAATTATAATGATTAGTTATGAATAAGGTAAAAGCGCGATATCAGGATAGTAAAAAAAAATATAGTTATTCCCATAAAAGATATAGAAAATAATTTATATCAGCAGAGCACCACCTACCCTCAGGTCATTAACCCCATGGAGAATTCATCAACCTATTGGTTACAAGTTGTACGAAACGTATCTCTACATTTATTAACGCTCAAATGTTTGAAAAGAACTGCCATATAACTAACAGACTCCCGGTAGACACGTTATGGGAGCTGGTTCTCCAATAACAGAGATGTGACACTATTTGTCTTTCCGTTTGACATATCCCAATGAAACGATATCATTTATTCTTCTTTCGTGTTAAATTCTCAATCCAAAAACAGAAACATTAATTACATTTGTATTAATGGATGTTTCACGATTTTAATGAAAATTTACCAAGCATAAGAATAACGTTCTTAATTTATATGTGCACTTATAATCAAGATATGTATTAATTAGAGCAGTTGTTAGTCTGAACCATGCACTGTTTTTTTTGTTTTGCGATAAATGTTGACTAGCCCTGGGTGGTAATGTGTAGGTTTGAAACACCTTGTAGTCAACAAATGACGTCAGCAAAATACTCGTCTATAATCGTTGTAGTATTTGTCTGAGTTAAGTTACAAAACCCTCGTCTTATTATACAAAAATATTAATGTGTAATTACTAGGCCACTTTCTAATGTTAGGTTTCAACTCATAAGTTTCGAAGTTTAAGTGCCAATATGTTTTTTAATACGTATTAAAGCATGATATTTTAATCTAAGCGAGAATTAAGCTAAATTAGTACCTTGTAAGCTCCAACAGTGAAAATTAATCCAAACACGAATAATAACAGTCCAATTATGATATACGTCAAACAATATATCATAATGACAATACTGAGTAGATCCTTTTTACCATCACCAAATATGCCTTCAAGTTTTTCGAAATTGTTGAATTTTTCTTCGTTATGGTCATCTTTGGCTATAACATTTAACGCAAGTTGGTATAAATGGAAGGCTGCTACTGCTAAGCTTACAATCTGAAAACAGTAGATAAATTATTATTATTGACAAGTAAATCATTTTAAAGTTTACCTGTAAAGGTTTAAAAAGTTGCGTCTTTAGAAAACATGTCAATACTGATGGTAATTATTTTAACGCATCCGAAGGAAGTCTTCGGCTACACCAGTCATTTACAGGCTTAGTATGTGTAAATATATATCATACTAATAAACGATATTTCAATAAATTCAAAAGTCATTGTTGCTAATGATTTCCCGACTGCGGTGGGATTAAAATAAAGCGCCTACAAATAAAATTTTAGCAATTGTGTGAATGGTATAATATAAATATATAAAATGAAAAAAAATACTTACTATAACAATATAGCCAAATACGATGTTACCAAGTCGCAGGGGAAAACAGAATAGGAATTTTCTTGTCATTTTCGATGAAAAACTATTCTGAAAAAAAAAACAATATTATAATTTAAAAATTTATAAACGTCTTAAAGTACATAATGTTAAATTCATTGATTTATAAGAGGAGTATTGATAGATCATATTTTTAAGCCATTATGCCTCCAGCCATGATGGCGTAGTGGTTAACAAGCCACTAAATAAGAATGATAATTTCTGGTTGATGAATTATATTTACATTCGTGACAGATAAATGTGTCTACCCAGTACAAATTAGTACGATCCAGGTTTTTATGGTTTGATATGGTGGTAATTAATTAAAAACTCACATGTCATGCCCAATTATGTCATTAATTGTTCGATTAATAAAAACATGAACACGAGTGCTTTGACCGGTAGCCACATACTTTGTGCTATTTTTGGCTAATTGGTTATTGGTGTATCTATTAAAGTTAAAATTGTCGTCACTTAACACGATACGATGTCGTGTCGCGTTAACTTTACAATGAATTTCTAAAGTACCGTACAGATGGACAGGTTCATGTATAAGTTTCTTTTCTAACGAACAGCAAGCGTAGCTAACATGAAAAATGTTGCTGGAATGTCCACCTCACATGGATGGAGTTTTATAAAGAACGCGAAAAGGCGAGCTAGCTACAAAGGCGATTATAGAGACTTTAAATAATAGTCTTTTATTAACATAACTCATAACATAATTTCACGCAAAACATTTTATGAACGGATTTAAGTTATGTATTTTCGCAAAATAAATGGACTTAATAACTTTAAATAGACAAAATAAACTAAAAAATGGCGAGGGAACTTTAGTGACTACTTATTGGAGGTTAAGCTACGCCTTTAATTAACGGATATTGAATCCTAATATATATATATATATATTATATATATAATAGCTTGCATACATCGTTAAAATTAAGTTTGATATTACGTTACTTATATTTGCATGTTATTTTAAACACAATTTTGAAACATAATCCGTCATATATTTCGTCTCATTAATCAAATGTGTTATTTTTATTGATATTCAAATGAGTTTCAAACTTTAAATAAAACAATGTCCAACCTAACAATAATATTCTCTAGTTAAGTCTAGACGATTTTACGTATGTTTGGCGCCAACACAATTTATGAATGTCATGAAAACAAAACGAACGTAGTTTATATTTTAAAGACAGCAATTTACTTTCACATAACTTAGAGAAAAGCAAAATTATAATACAATTTAAAAAATCTTGTAATATTTTGATATGCGTTACAAATCATCATTGAGCACTTAAGGAAATTTGGTTTTGAGCGTGAAAGCGAAACAAAAACACTTTCTAATATAATTTAGAATTGCAGTAAGCTTTAAAACAAATAGAAAGCAAAGTTACGTAGATCTTAGTTGTGTTTGAAAACACTGTTGTCTAAACTATAACTTGTTTTAAATGTTTTATTGACTATTTTAAATAAAGGTTCAAGCAATAATTGCGTCGACATGAATCTAATTTAATGTTCAATGTCTCAAAGTTAAATCTAATCTATAATTTGGTTATAATACACGTAATAGACCAAAGGGCCCAAAAAGGGCCTTTGTCTGGAATATGCCTTAAGATAGTTATTATTTTACGTCCTCGGTTTGTTGTCACTACGGCACTCACAAAGCGATCCGTCCTCCCAAGGATGTTTTACAAAAACAGATTAAATATCGATCCGTGGATCGGTTATTGCAAAGTAGCTTATGAGAAATGGAGTAACATATCAGTTTCTGGTAGTAAAAGTGGGATTGAATATAGAAAGTGAGTATTAAAATGTTAATATTTCCGTTTGTTAAAAAAAGTCGTAAGTTCTAAATGAAGTGCATCGGGGCGAAAAGCGAAGGGTCAGCGTATGATGGTTGAAAGGATCTCTTCGGTTCAGTGGATCACAGAGACAGGGAAGGTGCAAGTTTTAGCAGGTCAGGGGTGTTTGGTTAGTATAAATCTTATGTCCAAAGGAATAGCAATTAATATTCGAAAAGTGAAAAAAAATAAAATGTTTTCTTTTTAATGAAACGAAAATGTTAATTCTAATTAATTAAACCGCGTATCAAACGACATTATTCGTAAAACATCGTAAATTAGGAAAAAATGACTAAAATTCATTTCTATCTAATAAAACGATATATAAAAATAATATTTTCAACATTGAATGATTAAATTAATCTGATGTTTGACAGTGAAATAAGAGAAATATTTAAACAAATACTAGTAATTTCGATAACAACACAAATGTTGAATTCCAACTCTGTGTGAGTTGGAATTTCTGAAATGTTTGAAAGGAATTGTTTTGAACTGTGAAAGTGAACCTCAAAGAGATTATAAAATTATCCAAAACAGTGTTTGACAGACGATTCAGGAAAATATTTAGAACTTTTATGTAGAAGGAAGTTATTAACATTTTTTTATAGTTTAGCTCTAAGAAGCATAAATAATGAGAGAAAGAAACATATTATTACGACGTAAAAGTATACATAAGAAATGCGATGTTTGTTAAGTATAAAATTTTTGTTTGAGGTCGTTTTAAGTAAATTGGTCGCGACAATCAAAATATCTTTTATGGCATTCAAACCTAGAACAACAATACATTTCCACAGAATCTGTTATAATTAGTATTCTATTAAAAACAGAAATAATATCGTTCGATTGACTTTAGTTAACATGGGGTCAAAGGCCTTAAGAGCATCTCGAGCGCATCGAAGCGTAATAGCCTAAGAGCCGATTTCCCAAACTAGTTTATATAGTCTATTTCTGTTTTTAAATATAATAGTAGTTTTTAATCTAATAGTTTCAGTTAAATTGCCTTCAGGTCCGACCACTTAGATTTGTACGTATTTGTTTATTGATGTACTGAATATTTGAATATCCACAGACCGCAAATTTAGTATTTAAGAATGACTATCACAGGTACGACAAATACAAAATATTATAATCATGCAGATGAACATAATATTTTGTATGTATCGTACTATAATACTAGGTAAAATAATCACGGTTTAATTATTATTTATCTCTGCTATATGTTAAAATATAAACAACACATCGACAATTAATAAATATGTTCCAGCTCTTTGTCTATTTTTTATTCTGGTATATCGCGGTTATAGAATGCCCTGAGGTGTGGAAAGCTTATTCAATCTAGAAAACATTCAACTGCTATGTTTATCGATCAGCTGTCCAGCTGAAACCTTTGCTCGAATTCGGAAACATTAAAAAATCAATTTATGACATTATTTTTATTTTTTAAATATTTTTATGACTTTATCAATTACTTGTCAGCTTTCAAATTTCTCAAAGACGTGAAGAATTGGTGTTAAACAGCTTCGCCACTTGCTAATCGGCTATTCAAATTATGTTATTAAAGATGTATGTAATGATAAAATGAATTAGGCGCTGTTGTATATCACTTATTTCATTAAAATAATATAAATATATATTAGCATTAGTCTGATGACGGCGTTCAATGATCACCATGCTGGATTAAAAACATATGTATGTTTATCTGGTACCATAACACAAGCTATAAAAGCTTACCAGGGGCTGACCATTTGCAAAGTCCTGATATTATTATTATAGGTATAGAAAGATGTAGAGAACTAAAATATAATATATGAAACACAGGCAATACAATTAAAATTACAACCACCGTGTGTCCAGTTATGAGTCACATAATTCAATGCTATCAACGGATTGCACCTTGTACAGGTGTTTATTGCAAGTCAACAAAAGTTATATTTCACCTGCAAAGTTATTAAACGTTTAAAATGTCACTTACAAACAGTTAAGCGTTAATGTGTTAAGAAAATTCACGATCCAATCTAATAATCTTAACCTTTGTTATTAATAAATCATTAATCGTTAATCGTTATGGGTATTAATGAATTGTTTTTTTAATTATAATTAAGTTTAACTGTAATATAGAAGTTTAATAATGTTTATGGGCTGTAGAAGTTTGCTATCACAACGACATAATGGTTACGTGATAACAATTGACAGATAATAAATATGTATATATACAATCGGACGTCATTTAAAGGACATCAAGGAATTCAATTATAATATTGAATGAGGTCAATACACAACTGTTAGACGAACATACTTATTATAGACCCATTAAATAAATTTTAGTCTAATTATAATTCTTAAGAGTCCTTGCTTCACCCTTATCTAAATTCTTAAATACAACGAGAGTGGAATAATCAAATACAAAACCATTAAAAATATCTAAAAAAATTGTTTATTTCATATTTAAAATTTATTAAAAAAAATATACCATCTAGAAATGAAAATTGTATGCAATGTGTGAACGCCTTTTATTAAAATGCAAAGCATTTGTGTCATGGGACCAATGCTTCCGTAAATGTTACCCACAATGTAATGCTAATAAAGAGGTTTGTACGGGTATAACTTTTCTATTTCCTATGCTTTGCAGCCATTGGTATAATTTTTATCTTAACACCTAGACGAAGAAACCTTTCGGGTCCATATAATAGATTTTGATCACTTTATTATATTTGAAGCAGTATGTAAAAAAAATAGTGTAAGTACATGTAATTAAAAAAAAATTAACACTCATTCAACCGTAGTGATATGAGAATACCAGATTAATACTACTTGATTAATTTATGGCTGAAAATCGATTGCAGTTGTGAATTTTTGTCATGAAGACATTGTTTCTTTACCTTACTCTTATCACCAATTAATAATTTGCGTGATTTTCGAATATAAAAATATAATGTCTCTTCCCAGACCGGTAGTTACTTCATGTTACGTTGGAAATATTACATGAATTGGAGTGGCTTTGAATTAGACCTTTAAAGTCGAGTCAATTCAAAACCAATTGAGTCATAAATCCGACGAATAGTTATGTAGGTGATATGTAGTCTAGATTCAACCTCATTACTCGTATAATTGGCATTAAAAACACTAATGATGTCCGTAATCCGTACCACAGATAATAATGAAATCCTTATATGAGACCGGCATAAAATCCGTCACAAGAGACAAATGGAGGTACTAAATTCTTTTTTCAAATGTCCATTGATATTTCGAATGGTCTCAAATCGCCCATATCGGCTTTCATTTCTAATTAAATCCGTTTTTGTTGATAACCTCGAATCCTTAATTAGAAACTTGATATAAACTCAATCATGTTTACTGCCAGATCGGGAATTGCCATTGCCATTTACGAGATGTTTACTGTTATCAAGTTTTCTGCAATATGTACTTGAGACTTGTCAAACATTAAGGTGCACTTTTATTTTAAACGTTAATTTATAAAGTATATTAGTGTTTATTTTTTATATTTCGTAATAGTTATATTCTGGATATTATAACTTATCTATATGTCTTATTGGTTTACATGTGCTGTTGGTTGGTTGTTCTAAGTTGGCAAATATATATAGATAAACAAAATTGTAGCAGCACTAGCAAAAGAGAATAAGTGCTTCTCAATTACATTACAATAAAAAAATATATTTCCAAATTATACTGAAAGTCATTAAGGCCATTCAAAACTCCTTAAAAGACGCTACTTGTGCTATCATGGCAATGTCACCCAGTTGATAACAAGGTGATGTCACATATTTACTTAAATATACTTCTTTTGAATGAAAATGGAAATTATTTAAATATTTCAGGATAAGGTTTTTTTTTCTGGATTCTCATAACATATCATTTTGAATTGCTGGCTCTCCTTTAATAGAGAAATCCTATATTTTTTCTCATATAAAATTATAACAAAGCTTCATATAAAATAACGTTTTAAGGATGCACAATGAAAACAATATACGATATTGTTATAATAGTTTACGTTACGTAAAAATAAATTGTAACACTATCCTAATTAACTGTATTTTTTTAATTTATTTTTAGATTAACCTTTTATTTATTTTTATATGAACACTCAAGGTCCTTTTCTAAATTAATTAATTTAAAATTATTAAATTAACCTGTAAAACTGCGAGAAACCGTCATTGAAATTTTATTTGTTTTATTTTGAGTACCAATGGAAAAGTAGATTAAATTGACATTACAAACACTGACCTTTACCAAGATAATGCACTCACACCATCTTTAGTTTACGTGTTAACACATTGAAATAAAACTCACTTGATACAATTCCTTGTCTAAACTTGTTTCATATTACACCACTTCATTCAAAAAACATTTATTGAATTGTAAATTCAATCCTAAATTTGAATTTTAAAGGAGTAATTCGAATATTAAAGTTTTACTTGCGCGTGCACACGTTCGTCGCGAGTCTCGTTCGAGGATCAACGAAGGCAGGTTACGTCACAAGGCCGCTACAACCTACACTTTGATCGGAATTAATTCTTTTACAAGGTCATCCACGGGCGTCGACTTATAGAACTTAAGCCATCTGAGGAATATTTCAAATGCTTTTTTTAACCCTAATATGATTGTAATAATAGTAGCAACCAGTTTAATGCATTACACACAAATTATATAGGTAATATTTTCTTAGTATCAAAACAAGAACTAAGAGGATAATACTTATACTATTTTGGAGTAAGAAAAAAAGTAGTAGGAAATCTCGCTTTTGGTTTTACGTTAGCATCTTGATATTTTTTTATCACTGTTACTGATCTTACAAAAACCTTTTGGTTTATCAATATCAATTGGCTTAGCACAATTCTAGTAACTACTTTTCAACAAGCTTATATTAGAGTCCAAACATAGTCTTTATCAGTCTCTAACAAACTTAAAGAAATCATGAATATTTGCCATCATTACGCGTGATGATACGTCATAAACCAACGCCCACCGAGCCCTTTGGCAACCAGTATGTAATTTCAACTAGTCATTTGTATTAATATTGCTTGTCTAACAGTATTCTGTTGCTGTTTTTATTATATATGTAAATTCAAGGATTTTTTTATGTTTAAACCTTTCTAACTCTCTAGTATGATGGCGAAAAATTTGAAATTTAAAGGACAATGTAAACACTCTCATGGTACTTTAATATATTAATGCTAATCTTGTTTCCTTTCTGATGTTTAGGTCAAATACGCGTTATAGATATATTTAAGAAAAATAGATGTAGTGAAATGAATTGCAATAGCTACAGGCACAATATTTTCTATGAAAAATGATGTGAGGCAGTACTTTTTCTTATCAGGTTCCTCTGAACGCAAAATAAAGTTAGATGCATTGTATATTACCAATCCGTTGTAAGCTCTTAAATATTATTATTTTAATTTATTTAATACTTAATATAAATGTATTAATTTGTTACGCATTTACTTCTCATGTTATATATAGTCAACGATATGGTAGATGAAAATATTTGAATATTGAATTGTTATTTTAGTCTATTATTATTATTATTATATTATTTAGCTTGTGTATAAAATGTCATTTTAACAACGAAATCTATAATTAGAAATGTGTAATTGAAATTAAGGGTATAATGTATTATTGTAAACCAATTGAAATTATGTATAATTAAATAAAAACCAAGCGTCCAATCATTAAAGAAAGAAAACCCAATAGCTAGATTTCCACGGCCCGGAGATAACTTCGTCCGGGGGGTAGGCCGACTAGGTTTGAACAAAAAAAAAATATCATATAATACGGTGTCATCAATGTCTGTATATATTTATAAAAGTTACACTCAAGTAATAAAGAAAATCCAGATTCAAATAAGAATTCTCATGACCTAAAATGCTCAAAACAATATTAAGAGGCTTTTAGCGAATTATTTCTTAGTTTATATGGAAAAACATATATGAACAATGTTATTCATACGGGGATATCTTAATGAACAAGAGGATTCTCCGAAGCACACAATGGGAGATCTCAACATTAAATACACTTATTATGGTAACTAAGCATTGTTCTATGGAAACTAATAGTTAATACACTTTCTTGTTAACGCTTGAATGGGGAATTTAAACTGATGTTGTTTATATACAAGGAGTATAATGTATTAATTATAAAATATGACTAGTATCAGCTAAATTGTATTTAAAGTTTATTGCTGCTTGATTAAGAAAACTTTCGTATCTTTGAAAAAATTGTTATCTTTTATAAGCATTGAAGCATGTGTCTTGTAAAGAGATCTTGTCCGCAGTAAATAAATAAAGGTGTGATGAGCATAACAGTCATTCATACCAGAAACAATAGAGCTAACGAGACAATAGACTTACACCGCTAAGATCCAGCTAAGAGTGTAGTCCCACTCTTGGGCTTACGTCAACAAATTCCTATTTACACTTCTTTGAGTAAAATATAAGTCCTCAAAACACTTATATATATCGAGTTTGACAGTTAAAGAGTGCTCAAGTAGAGACTGTTTATTTATTTAACTTTTGAAATATGGTACTAAAACAAGGCTTTTCTCGTTAAGCAAAAGAACATTTAAATAATTAAGTTAGTATTTTGAATTTGAAATATATCTTGACCGATATGTATTAAGGAAATAGTATTAATTATGACTCTTGAGCCGTGTTGATTTTCAATTTCCCGACTTAATCAAATCTAAGAATTCATCGAATAATTTTGCCGTTCGTGTATTTCAGATCACTTCATTTAATTAATTCTTACCCTACAATGTATAAATTTCTAAGGGTTCAATTTTCATATACTTTGTTTAATTTTCAGTTATCCCGAATACTTTGGGTGCGTTTTCTGTTTCATTGATTAGATTTAAGATATTTGGTTAGGCATTTTTGTAAGGACATGTCGTCCAAAGGATGACCTTTGTACGTCCTGACTCACAGGAACTTGGAAATGTGTATTCTTTATACATTGCTCCGGGGATTATATCAGAGTTGAGAACCATACACATAGTCTCTAGGATATCAGATCTACATGGATTAAAAATATGAAATTAAAAAAAAGTGAAGATTAACGAAGGAATTTACACCACGACCTACTTTAGCCCCAGCCCCTTTAAAATTATTATAGCAATAGATTTAAATTAAAATTTTGCTCTTAAAAAGTTAAAGTTGAACTTTATTTTGATATAAAAGCATATATGCTTAATAGTATTCGGTGAGTTAAGTTCTAATCACAGGCATATTAAGCAATGGCACAAAGTCAACTGTATAAGATCGATCATATTGCGATAAATCTGGAGATCTTTTTTGTCGGATGTTCGTAATTGGCGAAGGGCTATCTGGCTGAGGTGCTACTTAAACTGGATATCCAATGTCGCAAGACTTCGATGTGGAAAACTATCTTTTCCTAATTTACTGGAGAAACTCGAAGACGAACAGATGGAGCAACTCTGGAGGTGTACGGCTTTCACAAACCTCATCAAAGCTCAAATGCAATGCTTTGCAGGAACATGTTCTACAGAGCTTTAAACAAGAACGATACAGCGCAATCCGTTCATCAATACGGAACCATGCTATTTAATTCAGGAATGGCTGAAAAATGGTGCGCATTTAGGAATTGGAAGTTTTATTCTTAGGTGAAAAATGGTTAGAGGTTTTCAGGGGAGAGATTTTCAAATATGCCCTGGAGCGTTTATGGGCGTCTCAAACACTAAATCTTGGATATGATGCGTATGAAATAAATAACGAATCGATAATAGATTTCGTTAAGCTTAAATGTTTTAAATACTGCGAACTCACGTCACTCTTCTATACATTTGTTTTCCCAAAGTTCTGCGAATACGGTTTCCACGTGGACGATTTAATTTTCCAATCAATTAACTCCGAATCTTGCTCGTTTCACGCCAATACGAAACGTATTACCTGAACTCTTCAGTATTTCATTAAGCTCGGTGTGAAAAGTGAAATATTTTATATTATCTATACTTATACAAAAATAACTTAAAATTAGTTCTTTATTGACGTTTTCACTCAGTAAAAGCAATACAATTACAGATTGTGAACACACTCAATCATTTGTAAATAATTGCCTCTTTCATGGCATCAGTCAACGAAAGCCAAGTTTGATGTTGTAATTTCAATATCCGTAGCACATATCATATAGTACTATAATGAAACATTGGATCGCGACTAAAAGGTTACCTTTGAAGTTAGAATATTATATTTATTATCATATGAATGATAATAAAAAATAACAATCATGCTACATATAGATATCCTTTGTATATTTTTTCCTTGTAATGTTTGTGCTTGACATGCTCCGATATTTATTTCAGAAGATAGAGTCAGTGTAGGTGGATATTAAATGCGCTTATATAAGAATTCACATGCATGACGTCAGGGTTGAAAGTTGACTAGCTGCTATTTTTATAAAATAGGGGGCAAACGGGCATGAGGCTCTCCTGATTTAAAGTGATACCGCCGCCCATGGACACTCGCAATGGTAGAGGCCTCACTAGTGCGATGCCAGCCTTTAAGATGCCTATACGCTCTTTTCTTGTAGGTCCCTAAGTCGTATTTGTTCGGAAATACCTCTAGCTTACAATTGCACTGCAAAACAAAATAACTTTATAACACGGCGTATTGTCTTTACTTTGAAAGATATAACTTTGTATAAATCACGCAAAAGAAAATACTGCATAGCGTAACATTTACCCTGACCTTGGACATTTTGGCAAAGGTGCCAGCTCGATTGTTGATGCTGACTCATTCCTTTCGATTTACGTATTTGAATAAATTGTGACGTAATATCTACATAATAATAATAATAATATAAATATATACTTTAAATTTAATTAACAAAATATAGTTGTGTTATGATAAAAATATTGTTTGTTGATAATATATTCCTCGAAATTTATTGAAGTCTTTCCACTTATATGGCTTATAATGAAAATTTGTTTTACAAAAAACAATTTTAATGTAACTTAAATATTTTTTTTATAATAAGTTAATTAAGAGTTTATGGAAGAGCAGAGAATAACTATTTATACCAATTTATTTTCCTTTTTTTATATGGATAACTAATAATTAATGGTTTACAAGAAAGTTTTTAACCTAGGAGTCGCAGTAATTATAGTATATTACAATGTTGCTATTATATAAACTAAAAGATAAATTTGACTATATAATTTGATTTGGCTAAAATGGTAAAATATAATTATCTGGGAACAGTTTTAATTGATTTGTATAAATGTTTTTAAGTTATGTTTGTTAGTTGATAATATTGCATTTTTTAAAGGAAATTAAACTTTGGCATGAAATGTGGCTGTATTTGTGACATAATAATAATAAAAAAAAAATGGATAATCTAATACTTTAATTCGAGATGTCCGAGTAAAGAATTTTTGTTTCACTTCATATTAATAATTATCTATAATTGGATTTTATGTTAAATGCGCTGATTATTTAAACGCTAAGACTAAGTTGATGAGGGAGTTTCGATGATTATAATTTATAAGCTTTTTTAATTATATTACTTAATATTTATTTTAATATCCTGAAATATATAAATTTACAAAAAAGTTTTTATAAGATTTACATGTTTATTGTTCATATTCGTGAATTAATGAACTAGTTTACAGTATTATAATAAAATATAATTAGAAAATCTCAAAACTACCTTCTTAAATATTGAACCAAATATTGTAAATGAATGATTTTATATTATTAAACCACACTAGGCGTATTAAAGTTTTTGTATTAACTAAAGTCTGATTCATGGCAAATATTAGATAATAATATAATATATATTTTGAACGAGATGTGAAAGAAAGTCCGTATATTATTGAGACGCCAATAAGACGCGACGTGCTGGCGCCAACGTCTGCCCATATTACTGTATTTGGAAAGCAATATGTCCTTGAGTATTTTAATATATTTTCCCCCTGATTACTGAAAATTATAATACTTTAGTGTATATATTTAAGAATAGTACCGAAGGACCACTAATATTTAAAGATTTGATGCTATCTCTTCTAGTCGTAATGTTTTCTCTAAGAAAAATCTATAAGTATTAAGTTTACTATTATGGATGTATAAGTTTATATATAAATTTATTATTAAAGCCCTTAATAATTTGAATGTTGTCATTTTCTTTGCCTATTTCATTGATAATAATTTATCTTGTTAGATGAAACTCTGGCGGTTCCTCGCGCTTTTCTTCGCGTACAAGCAATAAACAAATGATGAACTATACTGCTTAGAATTAATCCTTTACAGTCAGGATTCAAACTTATGACCTCGGTTCGAGAGGTCCTCGAAGGCCTTATCATTATGCTAACATTGCTGGATTTGATTGTCTTATAATTTTGTATTGTAGAATAAAATTTTATGTATTTCTACTTTAAATTTAGAAACATTTTGGTTAATTAATTGGCAATTAGTTTACCCTTTTGTGTAACTTTATAAGGCGAAAAGATTTAAAATAATCATAAACAAATTTGAGATGTATAAAAAACTGCATTCGATTGAATATTAATAAAATAAATTTCAGACACGGAGCGTACCGGGAAATGAACCCGGTCGAAAAACTTGCATACTGAGGGATGACCGTTTCCACGTTATCGACGTTTGAAACTAAATATCATGAACCATTGACTGGCACAACTGAAGCATTACGTCAATATTTTAAAAAATCTCCTACAGACAAAAGTCTCTCACATAAGTCCGACTTTTTTAGCTTTAATTTACGTTTAGCAAGGAGAGGTAATCGTTAAATTATTATTAATATTTGAGCCTCGAGCCTATTCACAACATAGCAAAACAAATAATTGGGATACTGCAAATCCTATTAGATATGTGGCAAGTTGAACATTATACAAATCGTGCCCTGAAAACTAAATCGTTTTGCGACATTGTATATTAGTCCGTTTGAAGTAGCTTACTTATCTTAAAGGTACGGTACATTATGATTAATTCCTATAAACAATATTAATCAATGTTACACTATATTTCTTAGATAATATTCAATTGAGCCATATCCAATTCTATTTCTTGGATTCAGCTATAAACAAAACCAAAATAATCAAACTCCTTATTCAAATAATCAAATAAATAAGCATTTTTTCTGGAGTAATAGACATTGTACTATCATAAAACCCGCTAATGTATGTTATGTAAAATGCAAAGGCTCTAAAATATGAAAAAGTGTTTAGTATATTATAGTTTAACACCTTCAATCCATAGCCATTTCCCCGTTTTTGTAATGGGTCAAGGTTCATTGGATAATACTGGCCTTGACACACCTTGTGGGAAAAAAACAGATTGGGACCTATGTTATATAAATTGCATTTTAATATATACAAAATGCCAAATTTACTAATCCACGGTATGATTACTTTTATTTAATTTTTTATGTTTTATTTGTAATTTCGCGGGAAACTCGCATTTAAGGAACAAGCCAATAAATGATATATGTGTAAATAATAAAATACATCCACATTATACGAATAAAATATTGATTTATATGATAATGTGCTTTTCTGTTGATAAGTTTATGAAGTGGTTGATAAATCTAATAGGTATAATATTACAGTGGTTCATAAGATAATGCACTGATGTGCTTTGCTTTATCTACGCTCACTGCGTCTACTACAAGGCGTCGTAGCTTCGTAGAGCTTTCGTTACCATGGTTACGAGACGCTACCGCAGCTTTCGCCTATCACCCCCACGCCCCAGTTCGCAACTACACTTCGTCCTGTGCAGATGCTTCTCTTGTCAAATTTAATCGATGTTTTTATCGCTATCAAGTAACTTACTAAGTCAATGGTATACTTTAGTAATGTTTTGCAATAGATAAAAATAGAACTTTGGATGCAGTTAATGTGTTTTTGTGTGCGTGAGTCATGAAGGGTGCGTTTTTGGGAGCCAAAATTACTAGGGGAACATGACTACACAGGAAGCAGCCGTGTACAATGACGACGATGAGGATTTGGTAAGAAGTTTTTGATGATTACGTAAGTTTCGGACGGTATTGGGCCCGGTCCAACTAGATGGTTACATAAATTTCATCTGCAGTCGTTTTTAGGTTTATTTGAGTGGTTTTAATAATAGTCAAATATCTACCAAAAATAATATAGAAATTCAAGAATTTATTATTGTAAAATTGTTTTAGCGAAACATTTTTAGAAGTGTAGGTCGTTCTCGAAATGCTTCTAAAGATTCTTTAATTAGAATTTTATGAAAAATCTAATTAAATCACTAAATTTACATACATATAATTTGATCTCTGCTGGGTAGTTCAAAAACAAAAAAATGTTTGTAATATTCCTTACATTATAAAGCCATAAATCAATTTGTATAATACCAACCACTAAACATCATTTTAAGTTAACTGATATGTTTTGTTATAGTTATATCCTTTTTAACAATTAATTACATTGGAACAAATAATCTAGTTCTTAAATTCTTAATTCAAAAATACTCGTTCTCATTTTTCAACACGTCATAAGATTCTTGCAGGTGTCCATGGGCGAAAAAAGTTTTCCTCTTTATACCCTATTTCATAAAAAAATTAGTCATTTTGTAAAAAGTCTCTTGGTATGCTTTATTAAAAAACTTATATGTATTCGGGTGGTAGCTTGAAACTCAATTTTGAAGATATCCTCAACAGAATGCTACAATTTTAGTATATACGTTCATATGACAGTGTGTGTTAACGAATGACGTCATTAATCCAACACGCTGGAACACCCACGACAGCGGATAGTTATTGTTAATTCAATTTTGATAACAAAAGAAAGGACTTGCTGAGAATAATTTGAATTTAATAGTATAATAATAAAATAAGGAGATTATTTTAATGCACTATTTGAACGACTTTGCCACAATGATGCGTTGAGCAAATGCGCTCCACCTGTATCACCTTCATATCCATCGTTCCACAACGGGTCGTTTCGGAAGGCACTACGTGCCACGCACCACCGCTATGTGGAACCAGCTATCCAATAGAGGTAGTTCGGAAGCAATATGACTTAAACACCTTAGAAAAGAGCGTATCATTATCATCTGAAAAGCAGTTGCGGTCATTGTGAGTGTCTCTGGGAGGCAGTAGAACTTAATATCAGATGAGCCTCCTGCCCGTTTAACCCCTATTTTAAAATAAATATTTTTATTCGTAGGGTGTATAGCAAGCATTGACGAGGCCGTAGGTTTTCGTTGGTATTAGTTTCAAGTTACGTATTTATTGGAAAAGTGTCAACAGAGGTTTGTTTGATCAGTGGGCATAATAAAATGTCTCTATTGTCTTGTGAGGGTCACTTTTGGGGTAGTTTCGTCTTTATTGCTATGGTTTGTCATTCGGATATTAGATTTTCCAAAGTATCACTAAGATCGCTTAAAACCATTGTAAGATTTAGGAGAATAGGGGAGTGTATATTGATAAAAGTTTATGTATATTTTTGTTCCTATTAATGTTTTACTGTCGTACTTATGTATAAGATCATACGTTGATCCTGGAACTGTATTAATAAAATAGTTAAAGGAATAATTTTTCTCATATTTTGTAGAATTAATGATGATAGCAGTTTGAACATAAAACTTGAATTATGACGTAACAATTACTCAGCGTTAGAAGTGAATTCTCGTGCATACTTACATTTAATAAGTAAGAGATATTGTATTACCGTTACTTAAAAGGCTACATCATAATAAAATCTGGGAATCATTATTTATCAGATATTTTTTATTTTGTAAAATTAAGAATAGTTCCTTACTATTCTTAATTCAAATAATGAATTATGTAAAATTGTTCGATACTTTACGATACAAAGACAAATTGTATCATATCAAACTTAAAACCCTAAAAATTCATAAAAAAATTCAATATAAAATATAATTGAATTTATTCACAATAATAAAATCTCGGAAGCGATAAAATATTTTATTTCAACATGACCGAAACTGAATCGTTTCGTTTTTACGTAGGTTGGTTTTAAATACTGTATATTTAAAATGATTTTCAATATCGGAACATTGAAAATAATTTGTGTTTCTTTGAAGTGATGTCAATTTAATGGTTGTAGCAGGAAACGAACCTTAGGGCGAAGCAAAAAGCATTAATACCTTATTTTCTAGACAATATTAGAGCAGTAACTTCCAAGTATTATTATATATATTATGGCAAAAAATAGCTTCGATTTTAAATTACTATTTTATTTCATAAATTTTACAGAAATTAATTTAAAATAAATATTGCATTTTATTATCGCAACTTAAGAAGAACATGAAGCTTTCAGACGGTAACAAATTGATTAATTAACGCCTGAGATTTGAGGTCGCCTGAGATCCTAGTATGTTTACGCTAGTTTATTATTTTACTTTTATTTTAAACACCATTTGCGTTTTCACAGTATTTTGAAACTGTTCGCACCTCCTGACAATAAAAAAGAATCTTTGCTGCCACGAATGAACAAAGGCTTCCATATGCATCATTCCCATAGGGGATGTGGAAAATTACATTTATATTTTGGAAATATTTTCTGTTGAGATGATTTCCTTACGATAATATTATGGTTAGGTTTGTGTGTCCTAAATGAATTAATGAGTATTATTTTAGCGGTAAATGTACGTTAGAATAGCGTTTAAATTGAGTAGGTGAAATAGGCATGTCAAATAAATTTTAAGGTTTAGTGCTGTCAATTTATATACAGAATAGGTTACGCATATTTGGCAGGTGTTAAGTTAAATTTAGAGGTTTTTAGTTTAGAGAGTGAACATCAGAATCGTCATCATTGTTTACTAATTAAGGTGCCCGCTTCGTCCGACTATTGTTAACGAAACTTCAAAAATTTATGTCTGATCGTGTAGGTAGGTAGTAAAGAAAAAGCCCCTACATACTTAGTTTAATTTTAAAAGTACTTATCTATATTAATTAGAAAGTAGTTTCGTTACAGAAATATGAGATAATCCAGAGATTCTATATATTTGTAAAATATATAGAATCGAAACATATCCATTTACTATTAATTAATGACAAAGTCTACAAAATGTACTCATATGTACCTATCTCTTTATAATTGAAAAAAATAACCCATAATTTTATTAATCATATCGTTAATTTCGTAATACCGTGATTGCACAATTTATAAAAGAAATGAAATTACTTAAAGTACTCCACTTAAGTCCCTTTGTGATATTCACGCTTTGTATTAAGCCATTTTCTTTGTTCGGCTTGTTTTACTGCCGGCGGATTCGAGCCGTTGATGTATTGATTGTTAATTTATTCGTTATGAAGGATAGGAAGGATGAAGGATTTTTATCACTTATACATTTAGTGAAGAACATATAACGAAATTATAATTCCTTGTTATATAAACAACAAGTATTTCGACAATACGAATAGGGAGTAGGAAGAATAGCATAGTAATTATTATGCACCGTATGCTACATATATATAACGTAGCTTCATAACTACTATAATGACCTTAATCTGTTCGAAACTAAAGCAATTTCAATGTTTATGAAATAACACTATTACAGAAAGTTCTAATGCTAAGGAATTATTCTCATTCTATTTGTATAGCTCATTTAAATGTAAAACAGTGTAAATTTATACAAATGACGCCCCCTAGCGGCCGACCACTAACTTGCATCGTGTTAGCGTATTTCCCTAACGTACAGTCGAGTTGTAACGGAACTTTGCAATTAACTTAGTCGGCACTATATTCATAGCATGTCTATGATAATACGCAAGGCAACTCAGGAAGGGTGTTGCTCAAAGCATTTTTTTTACTTTTAAAATATTAACAAACATATTATGTATATAGTTGACAAAATTCAATCGTAACACAGAATTTCATTCTACTATTATACGCCGAGTTCGCTTATCTTGTTTTGACTGGACACATGTCACCTATCATTTACAGGGGCAAATAAAGCCGATTAATCGATGTTTGCACAACGCAAACGCAGACTTGCTTCAATAGATAGGTTAAACTAGGTTGTTTTTTGGTAGTGTTTTTGTTTAAATTTAACAAATACATGATAATACAAATATGTTATTTATAACTATAACTTACTTACTTACTATTGCAGTAAAGTAGGCAATCTTTACATTATAAATCCCATAGCCTTTTAAATCCTCGCACTACGAATTTGTGGTTGAGCTATAGTCGCATTCATGGTGGTCAGACGTCTCTAAAAACACCAGACCTACTAGGAAACAAACGACGAAAACGTGTAATTATGTTTTGTTTTAAAATTTTTCAAGGTTATATTTTAAGATTTATCTTAAGATCAGCTTACCTTATATAGCTTATATGTATGGTATTTATGCTTGTATTGGCTATAGTAAATATTTATTTCTACATGTATAAGAAATGCGCACAAAATAAATGATATCAACAGAAAAATACGATGTAAAGGTATTTCGACAAATAATGTTACTTCATCCGTATGACTCCTTGTCTCTTTTAGGGTTAGCAAACAAAAATACATTTTAACGAGACTACGTTTAAACAATGAAATGTTTTCAAATAATTCTTAATATTTACATTACCGTGATTGTTATATGATGCATGAGTTAGACCCGAGGGAAGCTTTGTTTTAATATAATTGTGTTATGGATGCTAACACATTTGTATTTTATAACATACAGACCAATGAATAGACTAATCCCACACATGTAACATTCCAACTAGAGTTGCCAACTAGAGTCAGTTTGTCTATTTGTTAATGTGATAGTATGAATACATTTAAATACTTTTATAACTTGGCCGTATGCCATTATTTCCCAAAATCTTCTTTTTAGCGACACTATAGTGTTTATTGATTTCAAAAACAACGGGTTTAAGTTTTAAAAACTGATAAAAAAAACTAATGATGCAGTTTTCATGAAAATCGGGCGTACGTTAAGAGTTTATTAAGACTTTTGGACTTATTTTATATTTCTCAAACTTTTCTATCTTCAAAAAAGTTACACAAGAGTAAAAATATAATATATATGGTTTGTTGTGTTTTGTCAACCCTCTATAAGGAAAGAGACCCTAAAACAAACAGGGTTTGTTATTTATTCATTTGGTATCGATCCAAGTCTACCCTTGGTGTCGCTATTTAGTTTCCGGATTAACTTTTAGCACGTACGTTTCTATTTGTTAAAAGACTTATCACTTACTTCTGGAAATACTTACAAAACATATTATAATGAAGTTGAGAAACTGTACCTTGTTTCAAACAAGCGCTTTCTATTTGAGGGATTTTAATAGGGTCGAAAGGCAATAACAAAATATTACTTTAATATCATATAGGGCATTTGTTCATGCTGTCTATACGTATATAGTAGAGTTAAAAGATATTGATATATTATTTATTATCTATGGAACATTGTTAGTCGTATGACCTATCTGATATCACAATATTTGTTTATACTTCATTCGACAACGGTAAACATAACGATAGGAGATATTTTGCTACATAATACTGACTGAAATAGTAATTGTCTGGCAAATTTAGCAGGTAGGCAGGTCTTAGTTACAAAATGCTATAGTTGATATGGTTGGTTGATTTGTCTGATAATGTAACAAAAATTACGTCATACATTATAGATTACTTGATTTGATGCATTCTTGAATATATTTAATCCTCGAGCTACGAATTCGTAATTCGAACAAAGAAACCATGCCGGAATGCGAACAGATGCTGTCATGTTTGATTTCTGAACACCTGCGTGGTGACATTTGCTATTGGTTGCCCGTATACTAAGTGTAAATAAATCATTTGTGTCACCACGCATAAACAGTTTGGGGCTAAACGACTATTTGTGAAATGTATATTGATATTATATATTCGTTGTATTTCAACTCATTAATTTTCAAATAGACAATGACTGATAATAGAAATTTATGTATGGAGTATATTTTGGCTGCATTGTCTTAGGATTGTGTATTTAAGACTTATCTATGTATTCAATCAGTATGAACCGATTATCGCTATCGCTACTGAAAAAAAGTGATTCTGCCAATTGACATATTATTATTTTATTTTATTTTATTAAGTTTACATCACATACAAATCAAATCAAATCAAAATATCTTTATTCATTTAGGTAAACATGTACACTTATGAACGTCAAGATAAACAAATTAATCATAATTAAACATACATTATTAAACAAATAAATTGAAATACAGACAGTTGACATACAAATATAAATAAGAAAACAAAAATAACAGTACAGTCAACCCAACTGTGATATGTAAACAATTAGAAATAGCCAATATTTTAAAACTACCATAAAATAATATATATTATAGAAAAAAAAAAACTATATAAAAAAACTAAACTTAACCAAAAAACCCAAAAAAAAAATTGTAAATAACATTGCAATTCTGCTGCGTGATCTGGCCCCGAGTAATTAAAGAAATATTTGAACTAAAAGCAGTGAAATCATAATGCAGAAAATCGGTGAAAGAAAGTGTATAAATTGTAAAGTAGTATTTCACAAAACCGAACTATTTCGGGAACTTGTCAGTGGCAGCCCGTTTCGGCTTTCAAATCCATTTATAAACGTCCCAAAACACGAATATATGAAGCATACAACGTATCCCTTTTAACTGACTTTTCAAAAAGGAGTGCCAAGCGATGTTGTTTAAAATGTTGTATAACCAAAAAAAATATCGGGTTTTGACTGGTTCGTTCAATATCTCATTGAGTATTCAAATATTCGTGGTTGATGTATTTAGTATCCATGAAAAAGTTATATTAACGAAAAGAGTAACTAAAACTCTAAATGGTGAAGTTTTTTGTTATCTGTGTTTATTTTCCTTTTATTTTTTTATTTCTTAAATGAAGGATGTTTTACATCTTTTATTAAAATAATTATATACAAAATCAGGACCAACAGGCGTAATGAAAAATTCAAATATTTGATCCAATTTTTATTAAAATATTAACACAACTTCCCATTTACTAGCAAAGTCAATGTTCTATGAATCTTTACATAAATGAATAAGTAAGAGCGAGTGACCTCCGCTCTAGGAATATTGAAGACGATGTTTAAAATATTAAATAATATTTAGGTACTTTTGGTGCCGAGGGTTAAAATAAATTGCCTTATTTTTCCTCATTTTGAGAGGCAAACGCCTAAATTATTAATGAAATTTGAATTTCGATAGCGTTTTCTCTAAATAAAATTATAAGCTCTTGAGCCCCGAAAATCAATTAAAAACTTGTTTCATATTTAAGAAACAATTAAAAATTATCTAAGTATTTTTTTACAAAAATTTACAACTTATTATGTAGGCGTGTTTTTGTCAAAATATATAATTACTTCCAGCGACTGAAAGTAAAAACTAGAGCTGCCTTATGACTATTAAACTTGGGTCTGCCATCTCTCGCTGTTTACAGCTGAAGAGAAAACATCTTTATCCGCCTCGCATTGTTGACCGCAAATGACCTCTTGAGGTGAAGCCGTCTAGGCTCTAAGTACGCCCATTAAAACTCTCGCATAACTTATGAATTACAAGGTGTTTTAGGCTCAAAAAGTTAGGTTTTGAAGGTTGTTCTAAATTACTGGGTTTGGAGTGGTTTCCCTTCATCTTAAAGTTTAATGAATGGTTGAAGTGATGATTTTGAATCAATCAATCATTGAAGTGATTTTTTTCTTTAGGAATAAGGGGACTTCATTTTTTTTAACACTCTTTTAATTCTCGGGAAATTATTATTGAGATGCAAAGTCAATTCATCAAGCGACCTTTTGGAATATTTATTTTATGAAAACTGTAATGTTATATTAGCGCTCTTCCGAGTTATTTGCATACTTAATTTACCTTTTTTTAACAATAAAAATAAATGATACCTCTACCTTACGATCATATACGGCAAAATTTGTCGGCTTAGGCTTTAAAAATAAGCTAGAACCAAAATACAAAACCAAGACAATCACAGACAGATCTTCTGGTTTTTCTAATCTTTATAAACAATAATAACACTAGCGTGGACGGTGCATACAAATATGAGACTGAAGGCTTCCATGATAACTTCTAAATAATCACTCAGTTAAACAGATATATCCTAATCCATAACAAGTATTCCCATTCCTGTCATTTTTTAACTTTTTATAGACATAAATAAAATATGAATTTAAACAATGTGTCATAGTCGACGATCTTTTGATTGCTTAGTGAGATACCCTGTTATGTGAAGGCTCTTGACCCCACTCCCACCTGATAAGAGCTGCAGGGTAAGATTTACCCAGCGTATAAAATGAGGCGAACAGGTAGAACAAAGAAAATTAAACGAATATAGGGTGCATTTAAACTCCTTGGATGATTCTGATTAGCTGTCACAAACATACAACTTTACAGTGCTTTTTTTTCGCGTCGTATTTCTTGTTATATGAACTTTTACAAATTCTTGTAATTTAAGGCGTTATGAGCGTATATGCAGAATTATACATGTTTTATTAATTATTTTACCCTATCTATCAATTACGATGTGCATTGTGCATAACATAAGAAATAGCAGTTTTAAAATAAATCAATATGATAATAATTGTAATAATAATAAATGATGTTTTTTCAGATTAAAAAAATATAGATTCTTTATCTTTTAATGAAATGTCTAAATTGATAGTATCAAAAACCAATAGTTAGCGAAATATCGAATCCTTGTTTAATTGCTAAATCAAACAGAACCACTGTAATCAAATATTGGAAACTTAATCAAAACGTCTCAAATGGGAAGAACTTTAACAATCAACTACGCTAAGCCGACTTTCTGGAACTTCATCACGTTGGCTTTATTTACACTAACAAGTTTTGCCCAAAATAGTATGTATAAATCTCTAGCATACGTCACATATTTCCAGAGAAGCAAATAAAAAAGCATTTGTAAAGTTTACAGTTCGTATTAACGATTGTATAAGAACCCTGAATCGGCGGGACGCCTTAAGCTACTGTTTAAGATCTAATCTCCTTTAACGATTTTGCCTTGTACATGAGCTAAAGAATATAAATCAATATATAACGCAACGCAATAAACAAATTAGTGACAAAAAGAACATTTTGAATTCAAAAAGCATTCGCTTGGTATCAAGTTAGTACGGTCCCACTGTATCTCTCTATATCACTACGACATAATATCATTCGTTGTAAAAGCTTTATGATTGATGGTGTTTACATATACAAAAATAGCTGTAATTCATCATAAAAGTTGCCGACATCATATTGCAATTCTCTGTACAAGTTTAGGGACTTCGACGGTTTCTAGGTAAGTTAATTTACTAAATGATTCAATAATAGATCACACACGGTCGGTTTACCCCAAGCTGAGTTAATTTGTGGTCTAGATAACTTTGTCACTTGTGCTAGCATACATAATATACCCAGACCGCAAGTAATAAATGTGCTCTCCACGTAAATAATGACAATACCTGGTCGACCCGACTTGGTGTGGGATAGATCCATTTTTAGTATAGTAGGTGATTACTGAGGCCATAGCACTCATAGAATTGTAATTAATAGCTGTAATAAGAGCACCTTAGGCGTATTTGAAAAAAAAAAGGAAACATTACATCGTTCTAACAACAGCATGTATTTAATTATTGTATTTAATTTTGTAATTAATGCATTTATACATTTTTTCCTTTATTTCCATTAAATACATTTATAAAAAATAAATAATGTTCTCAGACACCAAAAAACCACTGGGGGTTTAAGCTTGCAACTGCAGAGCCATACATTATATGAACAAAATCAAATATTGGCTGAAACAATAAAATTGATAAAAAAATATATGTACGAATAAATAAACATAGCATAACAAGAATGTTTGAAAAACTGGCATCTTAACCTTGGCCTGGAGCTTGATCATGATTAGAGCTTCTTTGAGTTTACATCGGTGTTTTAGTGATCAATAGAGTAACGACACATGAAAGAGCCGCAACCCTCTTAAGTCCTCTCACGATCTGAGATGCCGGGTTACCTACGGTTTGACAATAAATAAATAGTATGCCCATGACAGTGCAGGTAATATAAGTATAATAATTATTAATTCAGACAATATATGTGAAAATTTTATTTTAAAAACTTACGAATACGTTAGTTATGTTAGAAGAATAAATAAATATTCATGAACCCTAAGCTACCTCAAACCAATGTCATTGTAGCAAGGCATCCGGCCTGGCAGCAATCACTTATGAAATGATGCCTTTTCGGATTATAGATTGAAAGCCATCAGTGTGATTGCACGCACATATCTTAGAAGGGTAGCACCGCCTTGGCCCAATACTGAATTTCTCCGAACTCATATATAGGCCACGCGTATAATTAACCCACAGACTAAAGACTGGCAGAAGACTGTAAAAAGTAGAACCTAAAAACAATAGAATACCGTACAAATTTAAGATACTTAACACCTAACGGAGGCACATAAGTAACTTATTAAGCAGTTACTCTTAATACGTAAACATTATACAAGTTAAATTAAGCCTCAAAGTTTAGTCACTGTTCAAAGATAGAAATATTAAAATCCATTATTATTACAATAGATAATACAAAATAAGGGAGTTAGTTAATAGCTCTTAACTGACGTCCATATTTATAGATCACTTTGTGAATAATAGACTGTTTTTTCGTGACTTATATTTAGACAAACAATTGTAATGTTAAACTCGGATTTTCAGACGTGTAGTATAAATATGCCAATTTCAGTCCTTTACATAGTACTCACAATTAACAGAGTGGACAAGGGCTATAAATTAGTTATTGAGGTAGAGGAGTATTGTCTATTTCAATTATATTATAAGCACATTCCGATTGCATAGCTTTATAATTGAATTGGTGTTTGGTTAATAATATCAAGGCTTACTACAATAATAGATACAAAAATAATTGTTTTATTTCATGATCAACCGTATCCGTAATACTGAGATTAGCAGCACCTTTATTCCATCAAAACCCTCTTCTTGTTATTTTATTATTAAGGATTTTTAAAGAAAAATATGTTTAACGTATACTTACATCGCGTTCATTTCTTGCTTCTATATAAAGGTAAGCTGTCTCGTAAATCTAATCTCTAATAACAGTGTAAGGATTCTGCGATCCCTATTGTTGTCTAGATGAAAGAAATTCGCATTAATATCAAAACCAGATATCTTAAAGATTAAACAATGTTTAGTATTTCGAGGTCCAGCGAAGATTTGTAAAAGATATCGCATAAATACCTAATGAATGCATAACGACACTCTATACAAATTTCTGTAAAATTACAATTTATGTTACAGAAACAATTGTAAGTCATTCTATAAAATAATTTATTATGAAAGCCATCGTAAAACCAGTTAACGTGCACTTAAATCGGGTCAGCTTTTTAAGCTCAAAGACTTATAATACGAGTATAAACTTTAAACAACTCTGAAAATACTTACCAAGTTGTCTAATTATGTTAAGTGCTTATTATAATTTGGTAATTTTGTGGTGACAGGAATGAAGAGCACTCAATAACGAAGTTCAATATAAATTTCCTGAAGATACATTTCATAAGACCACGCTGCCTAAAATGAAAAAGTTATCGGTGTAGTAAAATAACGATAGCTTAGGAACTAATAGAACAACGACCATGCAACGGAAGTGGAAACTAGCATACATACACATCATATGAAAAATTGATGGACTGTCAAATATAGAAATGTTTAAGCTCTTACTTTTCATATGTAAAATAAGAGCAAATTAACCTTTGCTCATCTAATTAATGATAACATAGAGCCTAACATTCGGTTAATCACCCAGCCCCCAAACAAAAATAGCTGCTACAAGATAGTAAGTTTTATATTTTAAGCCCTCTTAAAAGATTTTAAAGTGGAAATACAAGCGAAACGAAACTAATTAATGGGACGGGAATGTGCTTGGCTTTAGATTGTGGGCTGCGATTATTCAGCCCACTTTACTTTACCCGTTCATAAATTTTTACGTTTAAAACATTTATTTTTTCTAAATATTGTAAAACCAAGAAACTATAACAAAACTATGAACTTTTTAGTGATTTTTTAAGCCTAAGTTTTCATTATCCTTCGCGGAATCAGTGTCGGCACTGTGTAACTTCAAACAATTAAAGTTTTTATATATGTATATCGATATAACAGTGAATAGCGCGAAGTGGAACAGTGACAGTATAAGATATAGTTATAAGATTATAAGGTTCTAAGTACATATGTTGTGTGTCCGATGTCTGGAGTAGATCCAATTAAAGCTGCCTCTATGTCTATATGTCATGTTTTATAAGATATAATTATATTAGTAACGTGTAGTCTAGTCTCTCAAAGTAATTCGTTAAGGCCATGCGAAAGAATGATACTTTTAAAAATAAATATACAATAATACTATAAGAGCGTGTACGTTAAAAGCTAATTAGGTTTAATTACTAAAGCGATTCATCTGTGTAATGTATGGATATAGTATGCCACGCACCCTAACGTTACACGCAATTTCATTCTCGATCAAATGTTTACATCGCTTTTAAAATAACGGGGTTATTTTAAAAGCTGTTATTTTTCGTAATACGGTAGTACAAATATTTGCAATATAATATGACGTATTCTAAGAAAATAACTCCATTTCGTTTTATATTTAAAATTATACAACAGATTGGGTTCAAACTTAATAGCTCAGAGCTCAGCTTTTTTTGTCTGTAGAATGTAATACACTATATCTATACAAAATATGATTTTATTTCTAGATGTAGATATGTATTAGATTATTATTATAGCGCTAGGCTTTTTTAGTGTGTAATGTATTTTTGGGTCTTGGGAGCTTTTTAGTTATTAAAAATACTATTTAGTATAATTAATACGTATTTATTTCATCGATGAAGTCGGACACACTCACACTTATCTGTATTTGAGATTACTACAGGATTGGGACCTGTTTTACTGTAGTTCTTCTAACTCGACCTCTAGGTCTCAACTCTAATATTCAACTCCTCTAGTTCGACGCTGTTTCTTCCTTTTATACCATTAAACCCAACTGACGCCTACAATGGCGGGGTGCCGCCATTGAAGCGTTAAACAATTACATAAATACATTCTTTACAAAAAACACATGTTTTAAGATTCTCATAAAACTATTCCCTTTTTAATTATACTCTTTGAATACAATTTAAGAGGGTTGTAAACTAAATATCCCAATAGTTTAAAAAGTGGAGGGGAAAGTAATTTAAACAAATATTGCAAACATCTGTTCTTAATAGCTGTCGAAACAAATATTAAGACATTACAAAACAATTGCATTTTTCAAAACATTACAAGTGCAGTAACATAACATTCACCACTTCATGTTCGAAATAGAGAGAATATTTCTTTATTAATTCCTCTTGATGGATTCCTTAATTACTGACACGGCCGATCGTAATCTTACGACTTGTAAAATCTTCGCCTAATCTTGTTCATTATTGGTATCATGATATATTTCAAAATATTGCAATTGAAATTGTGTTTGTATTTCTAACTGACAATTAGATTATATTAAATTTACACATCGAATTAGACAGTTTTAATCATTCCCATCCAATGACTATGAAATATTGTTTGTGTAAACACCGAATTTTATTAAGCGTATGTAGTAAGAATTATAGTTACTGTTTAAATTGTTTGAACAATAATTATAAGTCTTCGGTTCGGCGGTTACTTACAATACATCTTTAAATCTAAAGATTTCATACTAACTCGTATGTATTCTGTTCTGTTCCGTAAAAGTAAATTCAATTTAGAACAATTGGATTTTTTCCGTTGTGTCAACACGTTCAGTGGATTGGATAAATATGTTTGGGACTGTGTTTATTTAATACTACTAAGGGTCATGACTTGAACAAATTGTATCCCTCATAAAATTCATTGTGTATTTTTCCTTGATTAAATAAATTGTTTGCAATATTTTTGTAATTGGCCAGAGATGAAATTATAATTGAATTCGGAGAAAGTATTGTTTTTTACAAATAATACTGGAAGGGTATGTTGGATTGGAATTCGATTAATCAGTGGAAGTGATTGTAATTGGCCTAAAGATCTGTATATATAAAAATTATATGTGAAGATTGGACTTTGGTATTATGTACCTATAGTAAAAACTTTAACTTTATCTAAATAGCCACAGATGATATTCAACGCCCGTGAAATTAAGAATACGTTATGTAGAAATACAACGTATCATGTGATCAACAGATCTTACTACAGTTTTGCTTCCATCAATACGAATTTCTATTAAAAAGTTTGGTTCTATTAAAAAAATATAATGTATATTTTAAATAATAATATTAATATTTACGTCTCATTTTCTAGCGGCCTCGTCAACAGAGTCTTGGAGGTGTTCTACGTCGTGAAGGCAACTGGAAATGCTTTCTCCTCACTCTCATGATCGCTGGTTGCCTTGGCTCCGTTGTTTGGTGCAACACTGCCGAAATAGATAGACAACTTATTGATCTCACTAAGTAAGTTAACACAAAAATTCTTAGCTACTAGTCTCTATCTCTTAATTATTTATGGAAGATTTAAAAATTTTCGATAGTATTTGAAGCTTCGAGTAGCTTTGGATTCTGATAAATGAAAAGATAAAAATGAATTTTCGAAACATATATAAAGAATCGGGTGCTCGAGTATTCATTATTAAATATTTAAAAAAAACTAACATTTCAGGATGAATATAAAACGCTTAAATGGCAGGAGCAACACTTTTATCAAACAAATGCACTGGTCGATATGTTTTGGCTTCTAGTGAAGTGAAAGATTCGAATATCGAAGTCAAGTCATTAATAATATTTTGTTGACAGGAAGTAGATGATACGCCCTTTAGAAATGTTGGTTGTTTGTAAAGATCTATAAAGTACATATATAAATTGCGTTTATATAAAGAAATTGGTACACAGATCACAGTTTAGTTTCAAACCCAGTTACACGTCTAAGCATTCTACTCAATATTTTTATAACTAAAATAAATATTATAAATAAACTTGGAATATATACTTATTATAGCTATATTACCTATTAATCTTACAAATTAGTTTTATAAGTACGCAAGCAGTTGCTCTATAATTATTCTATATAAATCGGTTTTAACCATACTATAATACTTAGCAAATTTATAACATTTCTGTGAAGTAGTCATCTTATATTAGGTCTGATATTCCAATAGACAGGTATAACCATCAAATGACGTTCTGGAATGGGAATAATTTAACCATTATCTTATCTAAACGGCAGAGGCACAGGTTTTGAGCGCACATAAAGACGAAAATTGTTTGTTTTCGTATTCGTTAGTCGAATCCACTACACCATGACTCAAAAACAACATTTCGTCTTTTGTTTACGGCCACTACGGTCTTTTACTCCAAACCAATCCCAACACACATGAAATTACGTTCGAATCGAAAATCCTAAACAAATATTATTGTTGGTTCTTTTCCACAGATACCCAATAAAGCAGACAGTACGGGAATCGCCATGCGACGTAGGCTACGCATACATACCTATCGCTTTCGTCCTACTTCTATACCTGGTATATTTAGTAGAATGCTACCATAGTACTGCTAGAATACAATTGGCTAGGCGCGTAGATGTCGGCGCTGTGTCTGCTAGAGTACATGCTATGAGGACGGCGTCACCTCGTGTTTGGTGAGTTATTTAGTAACCCTAGTGATATCTAAATTTGAAAGAATTGTCGTCCAGATATCGAACCTAAGACCAAGTCTCTTCGGCAAGCGTTATTTTGCCGATCTGTTGTAAGTTATTTACATTATTTTAAAGGAAGAAAAAAATTACCAAGTATTTTATATAATATATATACAAGTTTTTTTTACTTAGTAATTAAAACTTTATAACTCTTAGAAGAGAAGAATGAAATATAAATAATATAAAAGTAGAATCCGTATAAAAGAAGACCTTGTTTATTATTTTCATAATTATGTGGAAACGAATTTTTTAATTGCGACGCATCAAATTAATTTTAATCACGCAAAACTTGTAAATTTTATAGCTAGAATAGTTTAAGTGTATAATAAAAGCGCATATAAATGCGCTTTATGCAGTGAAACCGATTCATAAAGTGCTAAAACAAGAAAAAAGCTATCGCTATAATTTAAGATCTTAGCATTTTAGCTCCTAAGATTAGGTTAACATTGAACAATCGTTTATAATGAGTCGACATTTTAAATTTTACAAAATCAAGATGATTTTATGACTACTTTACTGAAAAACTCGATGTTTTATAACCTTTATGTGTAAATAAATAAATAATATTATGGCCTCAATACATGTTCTATCTAACGCAAGGCACTTAAGTTGAGTCGATAGTTATTATTAACCAGATTATACTAGTGTGATTAAAAGTAATATATTATAGTTTTTTGAACCGGCATCTTCTTTTACTTAATTATATAAATACAGTCCACTCAACATAAAATGGTCCTTCCCTAATTCTCTTTAAGACATAAAATGGTCCTTAAAGAGAATTTTATCAAGCAGCGGTACAAATAAAGTGAAAAATAGAAGATAACGAGATTCAAAGTATTTGAGTTCGTTCCATTTATTCCTTGCTTTTTCCATCCACTATTTATTTCCATTTCTTGCTTTATTTGGATCAAAATCAAAGATATTTCATTGAAGGTTTTCATTGTTATATTAAAAGTTACTTACCACTTATTTTATCGTACATTGGTACTGACCTTCATATTGTCGTACCATTTCAATTTTATTTTATTGCATTTATCTATTGTATTTAATATATTTTTTACATTTAAAATGTCTAGTGAAAGAATTAAAGAATTAATTAAATATAGGGGTACAATAAAGGGAAGTTAACAAACTTCAAATTTCGTATCACAAATGTCAGTTACAGGGTGATATAAAGATTTCATTTTAATGAGATGGAATGTCGTTTTGAGAAAGTGAGTATCTTCTAGAAGATTTTACAAGTTTCAGACGAGCTGGAGCTATTATCGAGATCAGAAAAATTTTCAACGAGTTTAGACTTCGAAAATAGATATTACGCGTTGGTAGCCGCGGCGAGAACATGGTTAAAAAAATATAATACAACCGTTCGAGACCGCGAGAACAGTGTAAACAAGAAGGTAATACACTTCATTAGATTACCTAAAATTGATTTACTATTAGCGCGACTTTCAACATTGGCTGGATTTTAGGACAATATATTTCTTGATTCATAATAATAAATGCCTTTCTCCAGTAAACAAATTTTACTATTTACGACGGCATTGAAAGGTAGTGCTAAATTAATAATTCAAAATTTAGAATTAACAACAAATAATTAAATATAGCTTGGCAGCTTCTATCTGAGCATACGACAACGAAAGACTTTTAATTAATAATCATGTAAGTCATTATTCAATTACCCACAATTAACCAAGAATCTTCTTTTCACTAAGAAACCTTTCGATGTTACAAAGAAAAATATATTGGCATTACAGTCTTAGGAAACCAATGATACTGGAACATTAATTATATACTTGATGTCCAAAAAATTGGATCAGTACCTACAGATTATGGAAAATAGGATACACTAACAACTACAGTACTCTAAATAGTTTTATAGATTTTTAACAAACCGATCAGATTTATTAGATTCATTTCAACAACAAATCACAACCAATTTCATAAAAATATACAATTAAAAATAGTAATTTAGAAAGTAAAGTCCATCAAATTAATCAAAATAAAAATTTTCAGAAAAACAAAACATACATTCTCACACACATTCCTCTTCAAACAAAATCATTTTCTTTTTAATTGCCAAGATTTTCGTAATTTAGACATTGATAGCCATTCTAAAAGTTAAACATTATGAAATATGTAAAAATTGCCTTAGACCCGGTCATACTGAAAAATATTGTAAACTAACACATTGTAAGTATTGTTCTTCAAAACACAATACTCTTTTACACAAAGACAATATTACAGAGAAACCAAATACCACAATTGCATTATCTACTAACGTTGAAACTCCTAATACACCCTTTATCTTACTATCCACAGCCTTGGTTAAAGTGACAGATTCAGACGGGAACAAACACCCGGCCCCGTTCTTCTTGACAACGCAGTACTGCGCATTTCGTCACCCAACGCCTCTGTACAGCTTAGGTCTTCCAAAACGTAATGTACACTCCACTGTAAGGTATTAATGATCAAATATCTCTTAGCGCACAGTCTTGTATTATTAAAATAGAATCATATTATTCAGCAAATTACAAAGTTAATCTACAATCTACATTTTACCAAATAATAATCCTACACCATCTTGCAATATAAACATAAACTCTTTGAAATTACCTAATTTGAGCTACAATCCCACCTTTTTTGTATCATCTCCAATAGACATATTAGTTGGGGCTGATGTTTTCTGGGACGTCATATGTCCTAACTTTATTGACTTGGGTGAGCAAGTCCTAAGTTCAACAAACAAATGCTGGCTAGTTTCTGGTTCAATAATAACAATAATGCTTCAATTATTAATAAATCACCCTTTTGTTATCTTACAAAACTAGATGAAAATTACTAACACGGTTTTGGGACTTAAATCAGTATCTCAGAAATATAACTTATCAGACGAAGAAAGCGCCTCGAAAATATTTTTGCAAAGATACTAGCTAATGACGCCGCTTTATGGTACTTTGCCTATTAAAGAATCGCCAAAGTTTTAGCATTCATACGCTATACTAAAAGAGATTTATATCTTTAGAACTAGGTTGCAACGCGATCCTATTTTAAAAAAAGTTATTTAGATTTTATCAGAATACCTTTCATTAGGTCATATGAGTGAGAGTTTTGAAGATGTTAATGCGTCTCAAAAACATTGTTACTTACACATATGGCGTAATTCGTGAATCGAGTAGCACAACAAAATTACGGGTCGTCTTCAATGCGTCTTCACCTACCTCTTCTTAAGTCCCTCAATACATACAAATGGTAGGGCCGTAGTTCAAGAAGATTTAATTTCAATTTTATTACGTTTTCGACAGCATAAGTACGTTGTGACTGGAGACATAGAGAAAATGTATAAGCCGTCTCATAGAACCTATCAACGCTTACTACAACAAATCTTGTTCAGATTTTCCACTACTGAACCTATAAGAAAATTTACACTAAACACAGTTACTTATGGTACAGCCTCTGCACCGTACTTAGCTACCAAATGTTTAGCGTCATTGGCTGTCAGAGTTCCATCCAGCAGCAAAGTTACCATTTCTAGAGATTTTTATGTTGACGATTATCTAAGCGGTGGCGATTCAGTGGCGTCAGTTATAGAAACTTCGAAAACGTACCGAAACATTCAATCAGCACAATTCAGTCTGCGTAAATCGATCAAACAGTAAAGAAATACTAAATTCAATTTCTAAAAATTTACATAACCCTTCCGAATTAAATTTAAATTTAGATGAACACTTACCTTGTAAAACACTCGGGCTCCAATGGGATTCTAATTTGGATTTTTTTTCATATACTATCAATTAGCGAAAAAGTTAAAAAAATTACTAAAAGAAAAATTTTGTCTCTTATTAGTCAGGTTTTTGATCCATTGGGTCTTGTAGGCCCATGCACTGTCCAAGCCAAAATTTTAATGCAAAAACTTTGGATTAAAAAATACAATTGGGATGATGAAGTTCCAAAAAACAAAATTCTTTTCTACAATTTATAAGTCTCTTTAAGTCTTAATAGCTGCAAATTCCAAGATGGGTATGTAAAGATAAGGCATTAATAACAGAATTACATATCTTTACGGATGCTTCGGAAATTGCCTATGGTGCATGTGTTTACGTCAGAGAGGTCGATGGTAACGGCAAAGTACAAATTAGGCTGTTATGTTCTAAAAATAAAGTGGCCCCAATAAAACCAACCACCATTCCCAGATTAGAACTTTGTGGAGCACTTTTAGGTGCGAGACTTCACGATAAAGTCTTATCTGCCCTTACACTAAAAATTAATAATTCTTTTTTTTGGACAGATTCCACTATTCTTTTAGCATGGTTAAAATCTACACCCAACCATTAAAAACGTTTTTCAATAAGAGTGCAAAATTCAGGAACATCAGGCCATAGGTGGAATTACTTCCTCTAAGGAAAACCCTCCACTTAGTATCTCCAGTCAAAGTGAAAATATTAACCAATCCCCTCTTGGACAGGTCGAATTTTTCATACTAAAATCTACAATCTCCTTCCATTCCCAACACTAAATCCCTTAGACATTTTCTCAACACTATACAAAAAGATTACACGCAATCAAACATAATACATAATCTCGTAAACAAAAAATCAAATTATTAAATTAATAAAACATTACGTACTACTCAGATTTATACACAATATTAAAAATTCTTCTAATAAAATAAAGATCATTATCGTTAGACGAGTTACAAAAGTAGAAAATTTAATTTTAACTGTTTCCAAGAATTCATTTTCCAGAAGAGTATAATTTAATCAAAAATTCAAAACCTTTACCTAAAAATAATAAATTCTTTCTTTTCTCCATTCATAATAAGCATCAGATTTTAAGAGTTGGTGGTAGGCTAAAAATTCTTTTTATGACTTTAAGTCAAACATCCTATTCTTTTATGCAGTAAACATCACCTAACAAAAATAATCTTTGAAAAGGAAATATATCATTGATCACCAGACCTCAATTACTTTTTTAAATTCACAAAAATATTGGCCACTGGGGGAGGAACTCCAGACGCGTGGTGAATACTCGTACGATGTTTTCATTTAAAGCACAACTATACAACCGTAATGGGAGATTTATACAAATAGAATCATTTGGAGTTTCCATTTTTACATACAGGCGTAGATTATGCAGGGCCAGTTATAGCCGACCGTAAAGGTAGAGGTGCAAACTAGTAAAGTTTACATTTTATTGTTTGCTTCCACAAAACGTAACCTACTCTAAAACGAGTTCTTTTTGGCTGCCTTATACAGTTATTCCCGTGAGGTATCCAAAGTAATCTATCATATGTACATTCGTGGGGGAGAATGAAATTTCAGATTTTTTCCACTCCCGATCGGAGAATTAATGTCATTTAAACATTAAGGGTATATTTCGAAACTATTCCCCCATATTCTCCACACTTTGGTGGCTATGGGAGCTCAGTTAAATCGTAAAACATATCTTCAATTTTATCTTTGGCTCACTTAACTTATGAAGAACTTTCGACTGTCTGATCCAAATAGAGGGATCCTGAATTCGGCCCTTAACTCTCTGTCTACAGATCCTTCAGACTTATCCCCTCTTACACCTTCCCATTTCCTGATTGGGCGTACTCTCACGACAATTCCTCAACCTCAGAACTAAATAACATCAATCGTCTCGTAGATTTAACAGAATTGAAAAGCTCAACAACACTTTCAGCGTTTTTCCATGGAATACTATCGCTGTCAACAGAAGGTCAAATGGAAAGATCAGTTGGAGATTTGACCTTGGAAGCATGGTGCTACTCAAAGAGAAGCACAACCTCCACTGTATGGAGCTTGGGTCGTGTCCTAAACTTTACCCCGGAAAGGATGGAGTCAACAGGGTAGCTGACATCCAGACAAGAAAAGGCGTGTTACAGAGGACCTTTAAAAATATATGTCCACTTCCTGGTCAATCCGGGGCCAGCATGTTCGGCTCATCGTCGCAAGGCGGGGAGGGGAAGGAGAGCTACTGTAGACGTTGAGTCGAGCTAGTCTGATTCATTAACGCGAGCGATTGCATACTAGTGTGATTAAAAGTAATATATTATAGCTTTTTGAACCGGCATCTTCTTTTACTTAATTCATATAAATACAGTCCACTCAACAACATGTTTATAAGTAAAAAATAATATATATACATATTTACTTAATTTTAATTATTTTTTACTGTAAATAATAGAAGAAAATTCTATTACAAAAGGTTAAGATATAAACTATGGATTCTGTGAATTTCATAATAGAGTCCTTTAAATTACATTTTTTTATTCCTAACCTAACCTAAACTAAACACCTAAGCTCTGTATGGCTAATGTAAGTAAAATAATTAAGTTTCGCTTAATCAGAAATGCACAAATCTAAGAATATCATCAAAAAATAAACAACACGACTAAACGATTAATTAATTTTTCAGGACAGGATTTTATATACTCAATTACGTCATACTAATTTGGAAACTGAATGCTAAGTTTGAATGAATATCAGAATCGACACTGTATTATCCAAGCTTTCTAGAATTGGGATTTCTATTAGGTCACGTACGTGTTGGCCATCAATCTCAAGCTACCGCCCCATTTGCCTATTTAATGATTACCTTATATGCGTTTGGCTCCGCAAAGATACTCTTTGTTGTGTTAAATTTAAGTAAACAATAAAATCAATAAATATAGTAGTAGTAATGGATTTATACGTTGTATAAAATTTCTAAGAAGCTTTTTGGATTTAAAAACATACATAGTTATTTTTACAGTTCTGAACACCTAGTTCCCTATTCGTGTAATAAAATATGAACCGATATTGATAGCAAGATTTATTATATTGAAGAGCAAAATTAAGCAATGACAACTTGCTCATCGCAGAGAAATATTTGCACATCTTATGTAATCTTTTGTTGTATGGTTACTGATATTTATTTGAACAAGTCATATAAAATTAATAATGTGGTTATATTTTTAATTTTCTATTTTCCGCTGTTTAATTTTTTCCTTACATTATAATATAAGAATTACACAAACATTTCGATTGTTAACAAAGATAATTTTTTCTTTGAGTTATGATCCAAGCTTTCAATTTAAACTCTAACAATTTAAATGAATATTTGACCCTCGAATTGAAGTAGTTCAACCGCGGTCTTGTCAACCTTTGGCACTCATCCAACGCAACGCATTTGTTTCATATTTTCCATTTTCAATTTTGGGTTTTTTGCTTAAGATCAAAGAAAATAAGGTATAAGAAATAAAAGAATAAGGTAAAGAGAAAATAAGCATAAAATAGAATGAATTGAATGAATATAAGACGAAACGTTTTTTTTACATCGGTTTTGTTGAGCATTTTGCCGTACTGTGCTTGAGTGGTGGTTATTATTTAATAATTAATAATTTAATATAAAATAAATATATAAATAAATAAATATTTTTTTCAAATATAATATATATGAAACTGTAACATCAAATCATCGAAAACGAATTTTGGAAAATCGGTAAAATTTCATCTCTACTATTTAGTATTACCGATACTGTATTTATGACTACAGAAACTCCAGAAAACTGACCCTCAAAACCTTGGGGTGACCTCTGACTCCCTTCGTGGGCTCAACTGTCATTAATATTCAAATTAACATAAACTCAATGTAAACATTATACAAAAGAGGATTCATAATTTCCCGCTTAACCCTTATTAAAAAGCTTTATAAGGAAACACAACATATTTTTTTATCTTTAATAATAATTAAATAATATATTCTCTCCAATAAAACTTAAATTGCTACACCGATAAACTAATTTTAATTACATATAAAAATGTAGATACGCAATTATCATTCCATAAGGTCACACACACACACGTCACAAATATTTAATGTTATGCTAACCTGAAAAAATATTAATTAATGTTTTCCTGTCATATGAAAATCAAAGGAATTCATTGTTTACTTAATATAGTCAATATATATAAATCTCCCTGTCACGATGTTTGTCCGCGATGGACTCCTAAACTTTGAAATTTTAAATGAAATTGGCACACCGTGAATTGACTGGTCCAACTTAAGAGATGGGATAGCATAGATCTTTAATTATTGTCGCAATTTTATTTTATTGCAAATTAATTGTCTGTAATAAGTTGACAGTAACAATTAAACTGTCAACTCCAAAAGATTTTTCGACTGGATTGAGTATGTAATCAATAGATGACACTGCTATGGTAAACCGACAAACGTGTCATATAAAGATTAATTTATTAACCTAAATAAAGCATACTTTTATTGTTTTCGACTATAAACATATCCCCGCACACTTAAATCTGATAATTAGTTTCATTGAATAAAAAAAATGATTGCTATAAATCACATTTATTGCAAAACAACGTTTGCCGAATCAGCTAGTATGTAATATAAACGGTGAACAAAGCTTATATTTGTGAGCTTTTTAATAGTACAATGCCCAAACATTGCCAAAATGCAAGTTTATCACAAAAAGGTACTGTAGAATATTTGCAACTAACATTTTGTTGACTATTGTATATTCAAAAAACTCAGTTCTGTTTAATATACTACTAGGAATACAATACTTGTTTAAATTGAAAACCCTTTTGATGTCGAATATTTCCATTAATCACTTGGAACACTGAACAGTATATTATGTAGAAACAACGTCATGTTGTGACGTTGTGTAAGTTTATTATGGTGATGACGTCATGTGTAACAAAAAAGTACATAATCGGTCGAAATGTCTAGTAAACACAGCCATTAATCCTTTAATTACCAAATTAATGGTTTCCGTTGGACGCAGAAAGACAATATATAAAGAATCGCATACTAAATACTAATATATAACAAAATACTAACAAAATAATAACACAATACTTATTTAACGCAGTTGACATCACATTTCCAGGGATGGTTTGATAAATATCTATAGACATTCTCCATGTGTTTTTATATTTGATGTATATATAAATGCGGAACAACTACAAGGTGTTGCAGCTAGCTTTTCCGATTTTACAAAATATATTGTGTGAATAACGAATTATAGTAAAACTGAAACTGATCTAATTAAATAGTGAGTCAAAAATGTGAGACCGAAATAAGTTTTATTAGCATCGTTCAAGAGCTCTAGACACGGAAAAGGCTGAGCTAATTTAATGGCTATCCCGGCTGCTGCATAACTCGGAAACGAAGCGCAAAAACATTGCTGTCTAAAATCCTTATCTAAGACAAATACATAAGGTCCTTTCGTTTTGTTAAAGACTATTCTCTTAACAAGATGAAAAATGTCTATAAAGAATATAAATAATGGCTTCTGAGTAATTTCATATTTATAATGTATATATTATCTTGTCTTTTAGTCTTTGAAAATGATTTACATTTAAGTTAATCCACATTTTTCCAATTGACCTATTTTTATACTATATTTAATATATTTATAGTCAAAAAAGGTTTCAACGTGACATATATTTTGTATCTAATTATCACGTTTTTCCTCGTTAGGTGGAAGGCAATTTGTTACCACTACGTGAGAAGAAAACGACAAGTCACACGATATAGAAATGGTGACGCCTATACAACTACACAGGTATTACAACCATTATTAAATACATATATTACTTAAAATAGGAAATTGTACTTATCCGTCCAAGAAAAAAATGCGAAGATGAATTTTGAATATTTTAATTTACAACGCTCCCGATGATATTTTTTGTATGACGTTCTAACTTAACGTATTTTATTAAGAGCTTAATACTACTAACTTAAGATAGAACTACATAAATATTTTCTTTCGTTGTTAAGTTTTATACAGATCATTTAATAAAATATGAATATACAAAGCGCACAATGTATGTTTCAACATTAAGTTCTCTACTTAATGTTGAATTCTTTTTTTAATATTTGACAGTGTTATCTAATAGTAAGATAAGATACAATAAATAAAATAAATCATTGGCACGACAACCTCGTTGTCTGGGCCGAATCTGTTTCATGAGCAATTTTGTATTAATATACTACGTATCAGCTTTCTCTGCCTTACACGAGACTTAGATTTTTGGCTCTGAGGCTTGCTAGTTTCCTTATTATATTTTCCTTGACCATTCAATAATCCACTGTGAGACAGGCGGGCTGATGCCATTAGTCCAACTCTTAAGATGTTCTCATATTCTAGTACAGTAGTATAAGTTTAAAATTACTGTCAAGGAATATATATTGATAATATAAAATATAACGTTGGAATATCCATACATAAAATTTTAGTGTAACGAAATTTCCAAGCGAAATATCGACAATACCTTACTCTGTGGCATTTCGATATTTTTATAGAAATGGCATTTAGGGAATGTGGGTCAGACCGAAGTTTATACGAGATATATTTCGATATAATATATTCTCAGATGATTTTAACTCTTTGTATCAAAACGTTACTTCTAGCAAGTGGCGATAGTACGTTCTATCAGAAATTGACAATATTTTATGTTTATATGTGTTGAATAAGTGGTTTATTTTTTTAGGGATTTTCATAATGTTGTTACATATTATATTTCTCATACGAACAATATTCTCTTGGTACATCAAAGTTAAACGCAATTTATTATTCGATAATTTATACAAAGAGTACTATAACAAGGAACACCCTCTCCTATAAATATTCAGGGGTATTGACCTTTAGCCGTATATTTGACCTGGTATATTTTATTAAGCGATAGAGAATAAGTCACCTGAACCATGCTTCATACATATTAATAAGAGCAGTTTCAGCCGATATAGGAATGTATATGTGACACGGTCAGTAAGAATGTTATTATTATTTTACTGTTTAGCTTAAATAGTTTTTACAATTTGTTAATTTTGTACAAAAAGAATCCTTGCAAAGGTATATATATATATAGCTACAATGACTATTTCTCAACATCCATTCAGAACAGATCCAATTTGTTTTTCCAAATTAATTAACAAAATACACGTAAAATTATTTTTTCGATTGAATGCCCAAAACTCTGAGATAATTTGATTTAATAAGAAGACATTTGCTGACCATATATTTTAAACACGGGTATGCAAAGTCAATTTTGATCATCAATTACAACAATATTCATCCATCACCATCGTTTGTTATTAAAATATTCAACAATAGTTAAGGGTAATAGTTAGGCTTTGTAAAGTGCTATTCCCGGCGAAACTATTTTTTGGGTCTGTTTCCAGAACAGTTAAAAAATCCCATACTAAGCTTGTGAGTGCTTCACAATATTATTTTTTTTTTACTAGATCCTATTAAATAATCCAAATAAACGCGAAAGTCTGTTAGTATGGATGTACCTACTGTACTGTTTCTTACTTCTTCACGTAAAATGTACTAAATGGACTTTGATAAAACTCTACAATTTAAATTTAAAGTAAATTTATAAACATATTGTATGAATTGTTCAAAGTATCAAGCTAGTAGGAACAATCTACCATCCAAAAGCATTCGTAAATCCTGCACGCACTGGATTCTATTAACGGATGCAAGGATCATCTAGTAGAGAATAGTTTAAAACGTGAAAAATTATACACTCACCTAGAATACAAAAGTATTCTTTTAACGTACACAAATTACTGCATTGTTTAAAAAAGTCAAGTTAAAATGTAATTTCAGCGTGGGTAGGCATTTTGCCATGTCTGTGGAGCGTCTATTGTTTTTATGAACAAACAATTTTCGCTACATTTCAATTTATAGCGCATTTCATGAAACATTTTTAAATGGCATCTAAACGCGTTGCGAATGATTTGTAGCAGCGAAATGAAAACAGTTTCCTATCTTGCGATAGAGGCTCCATATTTTTTATTTATGTCGTTATTATTTTTCTTGAGGGTGTCGTGCAGAGCAGGGTAAAGTGGATGCTGCTCCTTAAAGCATTAAAAAAAAAAAATAAGAAAATCGCCATTTGTGCTCGTCCGCCCTTGATTTGAGTACTGGCAGTAAATTATACTTTTTTGTAAGGTTCACAAGTATAAAACCTACTTCAATGAATCTGTTTGGAGTTTATCATTACTACTGAATCTTTCATAGATTATATTAATAAAACAATGCATGTTAACTCTGCTAATTGAGTTTTCTGATCGTATTTAAACGGCATAAACCGAGATTGGTATCTTTGTTTACAGTGAAGAGTAATAATAAATGACTACATAAAAGTATTTACGATTTCTAAAAAACCATTGGTGGACGCATGTGTTTTGTTTTGATTCGCTCTTTGTTTTCTTCCAAATAAATTGGTTTTGTATTGGGATGGATTTTTTTTCGGGATATGAAAGGTGAAATATTTCAAAAATTCAGAGAAATATTTAGTTGGTTACAAATATCGAATAATTAATCTATCTAATTAAACGAATGGTTAACGTAAGCGTACGATAATACTATAATATGATTTATAGTTCTAGTGATATGGAAGATTATCTCTGTCTTTTATTACTTACTATGTAAAGATTCATGAGAAAATTTCATGAAGATCATAACTGCTTTATTAATGTATTAGATGGAAACGTATCAGAAACGAGACACTCGCCAATAAAAACTATGATTCAAAAATTTATATCCATTAAAATGTTTCTAGATTTATTAACTAATATTTTACATAATATAATATCATTAAAATATTTACAGCGATATAGACGATTATCTCACTATAAAAATAAAATGGCGACTCAATGTGTCCTTTTTACATATAATTTATGTGACTTTTATATATGACTTAATTATAAACAGGCAATAGGTGAAATTTAATTGTGATTTCAAGTATAGTTTTCGTGAAATTGAAGAATCCATACGGCAAAAGCAAAAAAACTCTATATAAAAATATAAGTAAACTATTAACTTATAACCTTGGATTTTCTACTATGAAGCTGAAACATACATTTATTAAATAGTAATAATTATCGTTTAAAGTGGTTCTATAGTAATAAACCTAAGTATTATAGACTTTCTGATGTGGAAGTTTAGCGTCCATGGAATCTTTATATATAGCAATACCAGAACTTATAATTAATGTTCATTATAAGTTTATGTTTATGTGTGCAATAAAGTATTATTATTATTACCATTAGTTACCTTGATTATTTAACATATATTTTAATAACAATTGTAATCAAGGTAACTAGTCTACTATTATAAAAATATACCTTATTTTCTGTAGGTATATTATGAACGAGTGAATACGCACAGTGCTAGTACGTCATTCGCACATGCTTGCTGTGGACAGCGGGACGCGTCACGTAACTTGGTTCTAGACACAAACACTCCAATTACCAAAGTGAGGTTTAGCAAAGGATTCGCGTTCGCAAATATTGAAGCAGCTAGCGGTAAGTATAAAGATTAGCAAAACATACAAAACCCATGCCTAAATGTGTATGTCTCTCGCAATGAAAAGCAAAATAGTTCTGATATATTTAAGCGCATATTTTTTTTTTAATTCGTGAACATTGTGAAAAAGTATGTAAAGTACGTTTACATAGCACAATTTAAGAGAAAGAGAAAAAGGCAATTTCGTTAATTAACAAAATTAATGTGTTACGGTTCAAATCAGGGTTCATCTCCCACGGATTTTTCATTTCATTTGGCATTGGACATTGATTTTGAAACATTGAAATTATTCGCGTGTATAAGCACTTTTATTGAAAATGTAAGCTAGCTAGGGCGATAAAACTCAGATTTTTATTTCAATGTTGTTGCCAATAAAAACTTTATCGCGGTGTAACTATCGACTTTTATAAATAATAGCTGTGTCCAATACGAATGGAGATTAACTTTAAACATAATTTAACAAAATACCATTTAAATGTAAATTATATGCAAACCATATTCTACCTTTATACTCTAGCCGCTTCTTATATACATTGATTTTGTATACATACATATATGAAGCTATATGCAGATTTAAGGTCAACGAAGTATTATTAATATAATAAAGTCTTTTAATTTTTAGTGGATAATTTTCTAAATACATATATATATATATTTTTTTTTTTTGTATAGACAAGTAGAGAGCTAAGCTTTTGTTAACATTTTTTATCAATTGTACTCTCATTAGCAGCCAAAACACAAGCTTTAAAGAGCTTAACGTATTTTCTTATTTGCCACATGAAAAAGTGTCTATGGGCGCATAGAAATAACAAAAGGGCGTTAATGACGGCCACTCCACTGAAACCCACAATTAATTTGCATGTAAGAGAAAAACTTAAGCGTACCCAAGGACGTTACAATTTGCATACAAGTTATAATTAGATTCTACATCCAATGGAAAACCATATTGAATTAAGTTTAATACGGCAGACGGAGCCCGCAAACTAAGTTACGCGAAACGTTTGCAAAACGCTATGTATGTCGTGTATAGACTTAATAACCTAATTTTTATAGGGAAATCCACGATTGGATTTACTTATTGGTATTTACACTATATAAGGATCATCTTTATAACCTTTCGCATTGAATTTTGCTTTCTACAATACTTTAAAAAAAACTTCGGTCCAACTTATTAAAATTAAAACCCTCATTCCTATATTTTTGTAATTGTTTTTGCGGTATCTGGTAGGTCAAAAGAACTTTTGTATCTCCAATTATTTAAAGGCTTGTCAATGCCTATTAGGCTTCAACGGTGTGTTTCAGAAAATGTCCTATTCTTGGGTTTTGTTTAACGTCATATCCTTTTCGAGCTACTTCATTCTGAATTTATGTATTTATAAAAATTCTTATATGTAGAATTCCTTTGGAATTTGCGAAACCACGCAATATTTTTATTAATTACACTGCATTAATATCTACACTATAATTTTATTAATTTATTATGTTTAATTAGAATCGACCCTTATAAAATGTAATGTAAAAAATACAAGCAATTAACTGTGTAAATTTTGTAAAAACATCTTTGAAATAAAAATTCATCTGTTGCCAACGAACGTTCCGCGAGCCCCCTAGGGAGCCATTTGTATGAAGTGAACGATACAACAAAGAAGATTTAAATCAAATTTCCTTAAAAGCTCATCTTACGTAATAATTTTTGCAGAATTCGAAGATCAAAGGTCAAGATTCTTCGCGGAGCATGAAAGGTTTGATGATTTTATGGAGATGCGTGAGGGCCTAGATTTAATAGGAGTCAGCTCGTTTAAGGAGTATATGGTGGCTTATAGGTTTGTATTTGGCTTTTCTTAAATGTTTGACTTAATCTGTAACCTAATGTTATATGGCCATAGTAAAAGTACTGCTTCGGATTAGTTTTTTTGTCCTCACGTAAATAAAAAATAAAATAATCTTTTTGATACACAAAAACCAAAAAAAAGAAAACACCAACTAGTTAACATATATTGGCTCCTTGTGTACCAAGGAGAAAAGGTTCAGCTTTTTGGACAAACCCTAAGCTGATTTTCAGCCAGTCCTTATTACACAATAAATATTCATCTGCTTTTTTGTTACTTCCTCATTCCGCTGTCCAAAAAGTAGCGGACTACCTGTTCTTTAAGAAAATAATGCTATTAAAAGAGTACAGATTCAATTGAGTTAAAAAAAGGTAAAAAAGAGTCAATTTAATAAAACAAATAGTTAACAAATATGACGTTACCATATATAATAATGTTTTCGTTAATAAATAAATTGTAATAATTTTATTGTACTTTTTTAAACAGTAGATACATTGTTGCAGGGATACCGATCGATATCCGTGGTATTCTTCTCAACTACTATTCTGGACCCTATCTTCTCTTCTACTATCCTGGCCACTTAGAATTGTGATAGAATGTAACACCGCGTACGTGCACTACACTGTAAGATAACATGTTAATAATATATTATTAGTAAAAACATTTTAATTGACATGTATTAGAGTAAATAAAAGTGAGTTTTAACTATCACTTAAAATATAGAAAGTTTCGTGTAGAAATAATGCATATTTTGGTTTCAGATTACAAAAATATTTGGTACAAATTACGAGCTAGACCCCAGTAGACAACTTGACTTAGACACTCATCTCTCAGATACTCTACCCCCAGTTCCAGCAACAAATTATGCTTGGGCACTCGCAGACGAGCAGAGCGCAGTACTCTGTTCTGCCCCAAGACCACCAAGGACTCTTCCACTATCCCACGCCTCCACTGTGGATAGCTTAGAACTCTTCGCTGCGATCCGAGGTAATTGTGCCATTGTTCCATCTTACTCCGAAGCTATGCGTATAGATGCCGCCTTGAGAGAAGAACCCGCTGAAAACTCACCTAATCCTGGAGTTCATATAGACATAGAATCTGAGAGACCAAGACCAGCTATCAAAGCCGCATCCTTCGATGAACCACCTCGACGGCCCAAAGTTACTATAACTGGTACGCACTCTAGCCACAACATTGCTGATACCAGTCAAGCCAAACAATTGAATCGTAGGTCATGGGCTGGAGTCTTAACTTCAGCAAGGAGTGCGAGGCAGATCTTAGATGATTTAGCTAGTAACGTCAATTACGAACAACTACCTGAAACAGTACCTAGACAAAGGGAAAACGCTGTTTATTACTCCAGAGAACTATCGCCTATTTCTTCTAGAGATCCTTTTGGTGGTCGAGAACAAACTACTCCTACGGATGAACCCCCGTCTTATGAAGAGGCCTTAAAACTACCAGCCTTGCGCAAGTTGACTAGATCTATAACTGGAACTGAATTGGCTGGTCCCAGACGGGCATTTTTGAGGGATGTTCTCTCAAATAGGCGATCATGTTTGGAAGGTGTAGGAGTTTTGGCGGGAGCTAAAGTAGTTAGGTTACCATGTAGTGAGTCTGGTGAGGAAACTCATCTATAATAACGATATAGCTTCAGATGCAATAATCAATATAGGAAACAAATGGTTACATTATAAAGAGCTTACAGTTGCAGTGGAATTGAAGAAATCATTGTTCATTTTTGCCATTAGAAGTAACGTTGATGTATAAATGTAAATATTTTAGCTTAATGCTTGTATTAAATGTTTTTATGTAAGATTGAGAAAACATGCCTTTGAATTTTTTGAAATTTGAGTCAATTATTTGAGACACCATTTTACCATCCTCCCTTTTGGAGTTATGATTTTCCGAAGACGATACCATACAAAAATTACCAAAATAAAATAATCCTTACAAAGCTTATTGCAAAAAGCATGTATTGTTATAATATAATGTTGTTGAGAAAGGCAGTGCCTTTTATATATAAGGTTAATGAAAACATTCCCACATTTTGACGAATACACTTTGTATATTACCGTTTATATTAAATTTTATAAAAAATAAAAGATATGCTACGAGTATCTCCAAACAAATGCGAATAAAAGCTAAAGTTTCAAACGCCTCAGTGCCCTTGCAACGATAACGTAAACGGCTATTGATATATATATTAAAAATATATATATATATATATATATACATATATTTATTTTTAATTTATGCTTATAAGGAATAACCACATACAGACATTGCGAGGTCACTTGCCATGTGCTCAAAAGCCTTCACGTAAGCATTCAAAATAAATAATAAGAGACACCATGCTTAGACTTGTCCAAACCATCATGTTCGGCATAACGATACACAGCGTTTTAGCATTGATATCGAAGATTTGCCTCAATCTTTATAAAACTTTGAACAATCAACGATCCAGTATTTGTTAACTTCATGAAGTCTTAATAAATGTGCCCTCGCGATGTCTGTATACACCTTTAGACTAAGAACTCATGGCTATTTATATTCATAATGGCAGCCTTGAGGCTGTAATGTAATAAGGCATTTCCAGCTAGTTTCATTGGCTATATCAGCCAGGGTAAAGCTCTTGGAAAACTTTAGCCGAATCTTACGTATTGAAGTAGCTCTATATTTAAATTAAATAGATTAGCGCCAAAAGTGATACTAATTTTAAGTGTATGTGGAATGGAACCAATTAATTTAAAAATTGCTTATAAGTAGATTTAATCGATGTTCAAGGGATAAGATACAAAATGGTGTGAAAAAATCTACTCCAATAAGGTTATAATCATTATAATCTTTGAAATGTACTGAAGTAATGATCTTATCTATAACTTCATTTACCCTCAAATTAATTAAATATAGTTTGAAATTTACTAAAGGGAAAAATTGTTTTTCAGTTTTGTTATTTCAAAAGAATACTAACGACATAGACAATCGCTCAGTTCCTAAGCGTAATACAGTTTGGTCGGCAAAATTGAAAATCCCTCCAATATTACTTCACAGTAAACATAGACTAGCAAAATAGATGAGTAGGAATATTGAAATATTAAATTATAAAGTGCCAATATACGCAAGTCTGCGTATTTTAACTAATAAATGCTTTGTCAGTTACTTGCCAATCGCCAACACATGTGTGGCCTAGTTTATTGTGCTATTATTTAGTTTAATGGCCTCGGTACGTTCGATTCTCAAGGGGGCAATTATTCCGTGCTCGATGGCATAGATATTCATCTGCTAAAGAAAATTTATCAGCATAGGAACACGTATATATTTTAGCAATGCCCCAGGGACATTAGAAAGCTAATATTATTTTATTTTATTATGTGTGTTTTATATGTGTTACGTTGCCAAAACTAACGTATATGTATAAACTTTATTCTTTTAAATATTATTTGTACCATCTGTTAGCGTAAGTAAGGTTTTAACCAGACTAGAGTTATAAACCTAGAGTTATGGCCGCATTTGTAAACAACAAAATATTATTATTAGTATAAGACGGTAATTTATTATTTATACTTATCGCTACATAGTCATCCATGACATAGAGTTTATATATCCTAAGTACTTATATATATCTGTAAATGCTTTTTAAATTCACATTATATAGTTTTGTATAGAGGCTATGATATTTTCTAATATAAGTGACGCAAGGAGAAGAAATGTTAATTATTTTCAATAAAGTAAGTAATCAAATTTATTGTTTCCTTTACTAATGATTGTGCGTATGTTTGCAACATACGTTTGCAAAATACCTGGATTAATTATAAATAGCAAAAAGGTTGAATCTAACATAAATTAGTTTGACTATCGCAAGAATAAGGAGTAATCAAAAGAATGTCTATAACCAATATACCCGTACCGTACTTACCAAATATTTCAGATCATTTAAACAAAATTGAGCAAGACATTTTAGTAACGGCAAAATTCAAATCAATGAAACTTAGGGAAGTCAACATGTCGTAGCAAGAGCGTAGCACCAACCGTTATTTGTTGATGATTTTTATTTTAAATAAATGAAATTTACATAGGCGATACAAATGGCTGTTCTTACTGCTAAAAAAGGTTTCTTACCGAATTTTTAGGCTCTCTTTTGTCGCTCTCACTTGAAATGAGCTACTCTCCTACTCGGAGCCAGAGTGAGATGTACCCTCAAAACCAACCCGGGTAGATCCAGCAGGACTGCATAAAACAGGTCTTCGAGGTCATATATTCGCATTCTAGAATCATAGAGGAAACATTACGAACGTAAAATGGTAATAAACACATTAACGTGAAAAAAATACTAAGCATTAGCTGTTTTTTATTACCGGTTTATTACTGAAAAAACACTAAAATATCGCACTTGCTCAAAAATGGTTGTTCTTTCACCCAAAGTTATGATACTTTGAATTTATGTTTGTAATAAAAAGCACTTTATGATTCGTTTAGAGCTGTTTATATAGCGAGGAAATTAGGACTGTCAAATTGTATAACTTAAACTTCTTTGGAGGATTGAAATGGGATTTATTTAGTTTATGCTCAACGATGCATATGCGTTACAGCATTTGCCATTTGCGTAAGAATTAATTAATATATATCGAAGTGGAGACGTTTGTGAGCTATGTATTATAACAGATTTATGAACCAATGACTATTATATCAATAATAGTCTTTGATATAATGATTCCATAACCATTATTATTAAAGAAACGAATTTTTAATTTATGAAAAGCTAAAGTAATCGTTTGACAACAATTAACAGTCAGCACTCGACAGGAACCGTTTCCGAAGTTTGTTAGTCAGCTGTCAGATAGGGTTATTTGTTCATATTCGATTTGTTATATGATTTGGTGAAGATCAGAACCAGGTGGGTCCTTTTCAAACAACTGAAAAGCTGAAAGTAAAGATAGCTGAAGCCAAGAAACAATTCTTCGTCAAGCATCACTCTGTCTCTTCTTTCGAGAATTAACCGTTAATTCTTTTGTATATGTCAGTGTGTATATTATATAAAATATTACAATATTACAAACACATTATAGGTACTCTGTGAGCGACCCGTTAAAATATGCTGTAGTTAGCCTACAGAATTTCTGAACATTGAACACTTAGCAAAATCATATAACAAGAATCATTAACTGGGGAAGTAGTTTGTAAAAGTTTGTAATCAATAAAGCCGCAGAGGCCAGAATCGGTTTATTTGTGTGATGCCCCGTTCATGAATTGGGTCGATACATTTCTATAACGATGGCTAAATATGTCTAGAAACACTAAGTAGATTTCGATGAAACAGTTTTTCCAAGTTTTTTGTAAATTTAAACTTCAATAAATAGTGGTGGGGTTCTACCAAAAATATAGCCAACACCACCTTTGTTTCTCTATAATTTGCTGAATTAGGGAATCGCGAGATAAAAGCTATGAGACGTGTTCTGCCATCAGAATACCCGTGAGGAAGTATTTACCCTAAATCATACGTACAATCGATAATAGCGAACACCCTTTTTCATAGTGAACTAAAACCTAATCCATCACCTTCGCAGCCAAATACGACCTTGCATCCATCATTGTAATTCCTCTTTTTACCTATTTTTATAGATAATATAAGACATATAATACAATTTTGTTTGGAATAATTACGCACAAAATCTTTTAAACTAACGTCACTTATGTACATCACTTGACCTTGGTGCGAGATAGTCTCTAACTTGACGCAAAATTGCCTTATCAATAATAAATCCAAAGTAATTTACACTGGGCTGTAGAAAACTAAACTTTATAAGTTTAAACATTAAACCCGCTTTCAGTTTACCTATATGCTAGCGTCTATTACTAGCCTATTTACAAATAAAAACGAGATAACTCAGACCATAAGACTTTTTTAAAACAATTTTTGAATATTCATGAACACAATTTGGGTTAGAGGACAATTATCTCGCTCAAATTTCGGATTATTTGTAATCTTGTATTCACCGCAAATACTCGTGTCTTTGCACTACTTGATAATCGGGACTGTAAAAGAAGTAAAGTAGGAAAGAACCGGATCGAACCTTTCAATTTTGTAAATAGTACCCTCTCGCTCTAAAGTCTAGACGTCCTATCTCATGTTCGAAGCGTGAGCGTAATGCAAGCGTCATACAACTACCCAGCTTATCCGAAAATACGTCCAATTCCTTAATATCCATAACATTCAATTACATAAATTCCCACCAAGCTGAAAATCGTAAGATTGCTTAAAATATCATTAAAAACAAAACTTGAAAGTTCCCCATCTTTCCCCTTAAGGAAAAATTTTTATTCAAGGTCAAAGGTCAAAAAAATGAGTTTTTCCATTTTCACAAAACGTAAGTTTTATCATAAAAATACCTTAACAAAAATTGTAGATTATAAAATTATCTACAAAAACTAAATTAATACTTTTTTTCTACACCACCTTTTTGAGATATAACGATTCAAAAAGCTGTAGAAGTTGTAATGTCATAATATCACACGTTTCCTCCCACCTATGAGGTAGTGTACTTGGCGCGTTTTATTTTTACTGTTTCCCATAGGCCTATTCCACCGTCAGTTTTAATCCTGTTTTATTTGAAACTATTGAAAAATAATACATTTTACAGAGATTGAAAAAAATAAAGGCAATTTAAGTTAAAAAAAAATGTAGTGAAATTTAATCGTCCGAGTCGTAACTGTCAAATTCTTTTTCTTGTTCTTCTTCTTGATTTTTTTTGTTCTTGTTCGTCTTTTTCTTGTCTTCTTTTCTTCTTCATCTTCATCCTAGTGCATGTAAACTGCTTAATACGATCTATCGCATGTTGCCTCGTTGGAATCAAACGGATCCTCTTCTTTGGTGATTCAATATTAGAACACACCGCCTTACAATCATACATCAGAACAAAACAATCCACTTTTTTCAACCACATTTACACTCATCCCTTTTTCAGTTGCAAAAAATCGATTCAAAAGTTTTTCTGCCAGGTGGAAGTAAAGTATGCACTGTTCTAATAAATTGTTACCAACTTCCAACCCCATCTTAGGATCTACTATAACCAACCACACTTGAACTTGGTAATATACTCTAAAAAGATGTTGATGACACAACTAAGGTTGAGAAGACAAGCTAATTGTACTTGTTCTCAAGGTTACAAAAGCGTATAAATTAAGGGACTGTTTCATTTTACCTGATATTCTTATAGTTATGAGTTATGTATATTTTATATTAGTAGTGTAAGTTACAATGACCGATAGAAAAATATTTTAACATATATTACAACTACAGATATGTATATATACGTGGCGTACTCATGCATATTATGACGATTACAACTTTTACAACTTTTTGAATCGTTATATCTCAAAAACGGTGTCTCGTAGAAAAAAAAGTATTAATTTAGTTTTTGTAGATAATTTTATAATGTACAATTTTTGTCTAAGGTATTTTTATGATAAAACTTACCGTTTTGCTGAAAATCGCGAAAAACTCATTTTTTTGACCTTTGACCTTGAATAAAATTTTTTCCTTACAGGGGAAAGTTGGGGAACTTTCAAGTTTTGTTTTTAATGATATTTTAAGCAATCTTACCGATTTTCAGCTTGGTGGGAATTTATGTAACTTTACTCATATTTTTTCGTCTAATTTGACCGGACTATAATTAGTTGGCTCGAAAGCGGTTCTCCGGATTCAACAATTAAATTATTTAAAATAATAAAAACATTTTCATGCCTTAAGCAAATACCCACCCGTGCCTTAATAATGGCTCGCTCGATTATTAATTACATATAATCTCCAATTTAATGCAATACAATGATCGAGTATTATATAAACACAAAACCCCCATCGAAACTATTTTTGAACCTAAAAAAACTTTAAGTTATCTCATTGTAATTCTAAATACGTATCAATAAAATATCGTTTATAAAATTCCTCCCTAATAATAGATATACGACTACAGGTATTTATAAAAAAATTTAAAATTTACATATAATGACAATATAGCGTGTCATCAGAGCCTGTCAACCAACCTGAATATTATGAAAGTCCTCATCTTCGGCCTCAGTTATAAAGTTTTGATGACCGTCATTCGACCCCTACGCACTTAGAACACACTTCCAACCGTCTGCTTTCTCTGTTGCCAGCGCGAGAGCCCTCTGAGTCTAAACAGGTAGCACTCCGCAATATCTGAGCGTTTCGGTTCTAAAAGGACTCTTACCAAGGTAAAATACTTGCTCAATTTCTCAATTTCCTTAGCTAAATGTTGTAGTCGGATAATACAATGGTATCTATTGAGTGTGTTTTGTGTGTTACAGTTTGTCTGTTTGGCAACTGGAAGTTCCCAAAGAATTTTGGTGGCATCAATTTCCAATTCATTTATTTTTTAAATTTTCTACACGGTATTAATTATGTGAATGTAATAAAACATGATCAGATATTGATGTTGAAAAATAAATATTCTTCGTTTCTTTCTTCCGAATAATTTGATTTGCAAACAGCGGAACTTTATCATTTTCATATTAAATTAGGTAAATAACGGCTGAACATCAATAACGTAATTACTCGAAGGTTACATGAATTCAATTACGTGACTAAAATCTATAGAGCACTCAACTTGTGCAAGCCAAGATTCTGCGTAAATATTGCTACAATTTAAATTCTTTCTGGAGGGTATTTATAATAAAATCTTTCAATGACCTTGTGTAAAGCTAAAACTTTTATGTTTTTATTTTTTTATAGAAATATATTCTACTTTCTAACTGTCTGAATACTAGAAGCTAGAAGTTTTTTTGGCTTATCAACTTTCAGAGGAAGCAACACATTTGATAGATATTAATTTTTAACAGTAGTTTGGATTCACTATTTTGGCTATATTGACTTACAAATATAGTATAGATATATACTATGACTGTATTTTTGTGAGATTATTTTAGATAATCATTTCCATTATACAAACATTACATATATGAGACTCAAGCGGTTTTGGCAGCGACCACCAGAATAGCTCGATGGTGGTAGATTTTTCGTACGGACGACACAGTAATAGAGATTGTAGCCTATTTTGTAAAGTTTCATTAAAATATATTCAGAGTTTTACATGAAAGAGTAGCAAACATCCACACATACTTACAAACTTCCGCGTATATTATATTAGTAGGATGACGTGATTATGACCGTAATTTATCTGTATTTGAAGACTTATGCAATTGCATGTAAACATAATATGTGTTACATCATTATTGGAGTCTCCAAACCATACGTCTAGGCTTAAAACATCATCCAATTGAATATGCACTGCTTTATTGAAATAAGATTAGCTTAATATTGTTCTTTATTAACATAACTATTACTCATTTAAAGTAAAACACTTTGTTAACGGATTAAAGTTATGTATTTTACGGAGACTACCTACCAGCAGCTGTAAAGCACGCGAAACGTCGGAAAAATTTAAAATAATGTAATATACTAAAATTTTGTAAAAAAATAACTTAATCCGTTAATAAAGTGTTTTTCTTTAAATAAGATTAGCATTCTATAATCTATTGAAAAAGGATATATAGAAATACGTGGCTAATAAATTAATTGATAAAGGAGATGCGGCTGATCAAAGCTCTTTGATCGATCACCTGAGCAGCATACGGCTGCGTTGCCATGAGTTATTTCGATATTGTATCAGAGATATAATATTAAAATTATATACAAAATTGACAAATAATTAAAAAAATGTTTTTCATTTCTATTACTATATTTTCATTATATAAAACTGTTACAGAAAGAGATCAAGTCTATATTTCAAGATATTAATCATCTGTTATTAGGTTGAATTTCTAGAGCACAGCCTTGATCTGTTTCCAGCGTCTAGGATAGCGTGATCTAAGACCTTCAATCGAAAGTTTTGAGAAAGAATAACAAAACACAAACGGAAACTGCAGCGCAAGCAACGATTGTGTGATCTCGATTGTGACGTGTTTTAGTTCTTTAATCTGTGAATATAAAAATGACAATTGCACTCTAAAATCACAAGCATCAAGACTTCGATAGCTTTGCTATTAAGAGTACTTATTTTGTTGTATTTATGATTATGATGAGAAGAGACTTTCTTCTTTTCTCAAGAAAAGAAGAGACCTTCAAGAAAATATATTTTCTCTTCATTTCTGGAAATACGCGTCATCTAAAAGGCCGGCAACACACCTGCGAGCACGCCGACCTTTGTATCCATGAGTATCACTTAAAATCTGGTGACCTTACTGTCCATTTGACCCATTTTGTATTTTGAAAAAGTAATTCTGGTAAGAAGGGCTATTTGAATATAGCATCGTAATATTTTGTCACGTTTTTTTATTTAATTGGGCACAAACAATAGATGCTAAAGTTAACTTTAATATGAAATTGACTGTACCTATGAACATAGAGGCTAGTACAAAGCCATTTGCGAATAGCCCTATTAATTTGTCCTCGTACAAAAGACATCAAGAGAGGAGTGAAGCATCGGACAAAGAGGCGCCGTATAACCGGCGACGCTATGTCTGAAATCAGAGTACGTTTCTGCGATTAATATCACAAACAACTAACTCTACCAAAGGCTTGGTTTAGAACTTATAACTTTTAATTCAGATTAAAATTTTATTATGTTAAAATCTTTCAGAAATCGGTAGGCTCTTTCGCTATAGGTGCTGAGTCGTATTGGTAGATCAGAAATTCCTTTTTCAACTATTTAACTATTTTGTTTTAATACTTAACGTTTTTCAATGTACACTTAAAGTGAACTTCAAACTCTTAGATTAAAAATGTATATTAGTAAATTTTATTTACTTACTTGTACCGGTTTACATTTCTTACATTTTTATAATAATATTTCTTTCGTTTCACTAGGTTTGCCTGGAAGAAATCGCTTGATAAACGTGACAAAGTAGTAAATCGATTGGAAATTATTATTAACTGACTTATTTCGACTTCATCAATTATTCCGAAATAATAAAGTATGTATATGCCATTCTAAAACCTAATAGTGTACATCTATATATATAAGTGAAGTTTTAAAATCAGTTTCTGTTTAATAATTTAATTAATAAATACTTTAATATACATAGAATGGTGGAAATACAGATCACTGTTCTCCCAGCTCTAATGTGATATTCATAAGAAGAACGAAGTATTTGTGGATGCCTTTGATCATGATCTCATCTAACTAGATGAATTAAACATGACCCCAGTATATAGCCTTATCGAAATTTTAACAACCTCTAAACTTGGGTGATTACGCCAAACTTTGTTTTACTCGAATTAAATTTATAAAAGGCCATTTATTAAGTTTTCAAATTATTTATTGAGTTCTCTGTTTAAATCGAAATAAAAGCCAACTTTATTTTAAAGCCTCATTTAAAGAGACGTATATTGTATGTAAGTACATTATATATCGTCTAGTTCCAGGTTCCTCACCCTAGCCTGGAACCTCATTTTAGGCTTAACTAACAATATGTTTTATTCCTAACAATTATAAATATCACCATATCTTTAAATAGTGTCTTAAATTACCAAGAAAGAAAATAATGTATGTAACAGGTATTCTTATATAATACAATATTAAACATACAATTATACCATACTAAGTACATATAATTATACCCTCGCATAAATTCACATTCGGACAATCCGAGATGTTTTATTTAAAGTGTTGTAATCTTTGTTTATTTTATGTATTGTTACTGACATGCAACGAATTAATATTTTAACATGATTTATAAATAGATAATATAAGTAAAACAAATAAGGAGCCTTGTTATGAAAGCTATCATAGGATATTATAAATATAAATGCTCTCAATAACAAAATAGCAGTCGCTTTATTGCTGAAATTGAATTAAAGCTCACGTGAATCTTTCACAAAGGCGACGTTAATTTTTGTATGTTGGAATTTCCTTTGTAGTGTACTTTTTACATAATTTTATGCCTATATATGTGCTTCGGACAGTTAAAGTAATAAAACCGGTACAAGTAAAAGGTATATTTATAGCTCGTGTTTTGGGTACTAACTGCCAGACCTCGACCAACAGTTATGCTCATAATACATATGTTGCTCCAATTAAGTGTTCAAGTATTTTTAAGTATATATATATACTAAAAATATAAATTATAGACATATATGTTCATATACATATATATACATATTCATATATAGGTCTTTAATTTATATTTTTATGCAATGCGAGGTTTATGACGTGACGGTTTTTGACGGCTATGCGTCAAAAATATAAACATCCTTTTGATGTTATGTAATATATTAAATCATTGTTTCATCACCATTAATACATAAGGTTAATTTAATATATTCTTGGTCTTAACGACACTTTGGTAAAGTATGTTTATCAAAGCGTGCATGCGTGATCCAGAATACATTTAAAAAATAGCGGCTCATTCCGCAACACTGGGAAGCAGAGAAAGGGAATGGAATGGCAATGGAATTGGAATAAAATATGCAGATATTATACAAAATTATGAACTTAACACGAGTGCACAAATAAGATAAACGGAAGGAGTTTTATTAGAATACTGTTACAAAAAGTTTGGAAATCAAGAAAACCTTGTTTTCTATTACGAATAGTTCTTAGCCTTATGACTTACATATACAGTAACGAACGGATCTTCAGTAACAAAGACTGGCTGAAAATCATCCTAAATATTCCAATGGACCAGCGTCTGTTGCACACAGCAGTTGTATATGATACAGCCTCATAGTGTTAGGATAAAGGGCAAAAAAATATATTAAATAAAAGACAAAATAAAAACTAAATAAAGTAATTAAACCAAGCTCGAGTTAATTATGCGTCAAACCTATTTGAATATTGGCAACGACTATTACGCTGACCACGGCCTCGCATCGACTAATAGGCAATTTCGTCCACAAGAGACAACTTTAAAAACATTTCATATGCTCGTCTATGTTGTGTAGCATCATTATTACATAAGCTTAAGCTGGGTTTTTGTTTTTTTATTGTTTAAAACAAATTATTGCAATGTACGTGAGTAAACGAGCTTCGGAAATAAGGGAAAGGCTGTTTTATTTATAAAAAATAGTTACGGAGAGAAAATTTTGTGTGATAAAAATATTACAAGTTATATGATTTTAGGAATAATACAATTATTTTAGGAAGGTTGAAGGTTTAATAAATTATAGAGTTATGAACAAATAAGGATTTACTTTAGTTGAACCCAAACTAATGAGGTATCATAATATTACGAGAAACATACTTTTATTGCAGGTTTTGCTTATCAAATGATAGGTAAACAGGTTTCATGTTTGAGTTATATATATTGTATACTTATTAACAGTTACTGTTGATATTTATAGAATTCTTTTCATCATTTTCTTTGAAAGTGCTGTCCTATTCAATACGATACTTAGCCGACTAAGAGACGACTGTGAAGGACGACAAGGCGCCACGATGTCTGAACTTGAATACGTCATTCATGGACAAGAGAGCCATTATAAAAATGGGTCTTTTTCTTTTTTACATTATTATTTTTTATTTTCAATTTCAATTGATTTAGTAAGTATTACATTGATTTATGATGGACCGCCTAAAAGACTTGATGACGCTAGGTTATTTTTTATTACCTACAACTTAACTTCATTGTTTTCTGTGAAATTACTAAAACTCGATATCCAATCACAAAATGTTTTAAATGGGGATAAACGAGGATTTCAAAACATCCATAATAATTCAAACAAGCTACAGATTAAATTTGCCCAAATTATATAATTTGTAATCTGTTTCAGCGGTTCAGCATGTTATCACTGTCATGTAACAATAGATTTCATTTCAGTGGTTTATTTAGTGACATTATCAAAGTTTGGAGTGATTAATTAATATTGTTGCTTTTTTACTTCTTTACCCCGCTCAATCTTCCGATCCCGGCTGTGGCACCGTACCTTTTTATTGTATTGGGTCAGAGGTCTACAAAGGTTATGCATACATAACAAAATAATATTAAGATTTCTATTTTGGAAATTTTTTCACCATTTTTGTGTATATGTCGTTTATACGACGTTTATCTTCAAAAGAGACGTATCTACGAGCAAATAAATCTATATCTAGTAGAATTCAAAGGCACTGTTGACAGAAGCCCATAGTTTAGTAAATTAGACATTTAACCAGCAGTGGTTGTTTAAAACTGAAGATTTACGGATCTAAAATATTATTAATTCCTTGAATAATAATGTATATACATCTTGTAAAGTTATTGCTTGTATTTGGAACTTTGAAATATCTTTCGGCGGGAAATAAATCGCAGGCAACGGTTTGATTAATGGTCGAAATTATTTCTTATATCCCGAGTTATGTAACGCAAACCTTAGTTAGGTTTACATACATAGTTTAAAGAGGTTAGATAATAAATAAAGCACAAATGTCAACAATAGTTTACGTAGGCCATAAATGCATTTTAGCAAACGCAGATGTTTAGTTTTTGTTCCATAAGTTAGAAGACACATATTCTTAAAATTCTAAATGTGTCACCCCTTGACCATTCCATGAACCCAAAAAGGATAAGTTATTGTTTCAAGCCGTCGCAACCCCACTACCATTACTTTAAGTTCCAATTACTTTAAGCTCTTGTTTTAGATAATTAAACATAGTTGTCACTATACTGTAACAAAGTGTGTGTTTCATTTATTTGAACATCCCTCCAACAAACGCCGCCGAACTTAATTCCCGTTACGTAAAAAGTTTTTAAGAAACAAACGATTTTTATTACGTCAACTATTCGTAATACGCACACATTATAAAAGTCTAAACATTTCGAATTATTAATAATTCATCATTTCTTTTATTAACAATTATATATTAAAATAACTCTTGCAAACTGTTTTGATCTAGAGGACATACTGGTTGGTTGTAAAAAAATCGAGTATCATTAGTTTTTTTTTCGCAAATTCTAAAGCGATCTCAGGTATTTCGGTATTTTAGTGTCAACACGCTAAAGCTTTCTGAGCTGCACCCAGGTCGAGGAAGGTGTACAACCACACGGCAAGATCAATACAATATACTACTGACTGCTAAACGCCAGCCAATGTAAACCGACAGATAAAGGCTACAAAATTTAACTGGTGTTGTTGTTAGGTGCCAAACTCTGTTAAATCGACTGCACAGTATGGCCTACGAGCACGACGACCAATAAGGTAAAGTATTTTGCGATGAGTCGCAGTACTGAAAGACCGAGGCGCGTTGAGGAAGTGTAACGGCTCATTGGTTATGGTATGAGCGAGTACATACGGGAGTACTTAGCAAGGGAAAACATCCTGGTTTTGCCTTGGGATGCACAATTGCCAGACCCTAAGAAGTATGCACGAGACATGCTACAGTGACGTGTAATAAGGAACTTGGATAGAGTGACAACAACCCAACAACTGATGGTCTACAAATTCAAAATACGAATATTAAATACCATTTGTGCTCCAACGTCTATGTAATATTTTAATAAAAATATCAGCGCAATTTCTATTCAGTTATTATTCGATGTTTACGCTTAATATAATGTAATATATGAATATACGGTAACATATTAATTTAATAAATGTAATCATCTAATGAAAGTGAATAAATTTAAATACGAGTTTAAGTAAATTCCCTGACGTAATTCGCATATGCAATTTCACGTCTCTCACAGAACTGAATGAGAAAGAGGAATAATAAAATTTTAATTGAACATGGAGACCATTCTATGTCGTACCGAGTTAATTGTTATATAGATCTCACACCTATACATACATACAAGACGGAGATTACTTTTTACAGACAAACAAAAAATCTGGATATATTTTATTATTCCAGTTCTTAATTTTAAAATTATTATTTAACTTAAATCATCTGACTTGAGTTTTAGCATGTTTTAATACTTTTATTATAAGTGACCACCTCCAGAATATAAGGCTGCTGATAGCCCTGAGCTGATTTCAACTGAGCTGAAATGGTTCTCAATACTTTTGTATTGAAAGATAACATGGTATATCTACGTGTCTATAATTAATATCTCTAGTTATGAGTACCTACAATAAACAGAAATATATCATGAATTATAATTCAAGAATGTTTATTGCATAAGAAGATTTTTGCTATTACAATATTCATCGGCGAGTGGGTTGGGAGAGAAAGAAAAATGAGTAGAAGCTTTACTAACAGTATTTTAATATGTATTACATAATTTAAGAAATCTCTTTGAGGGAATAATAAAATCGTAGAGCTATTTCAAGTTATAAATTGCGCTAACTTTAAAGAGCCATGGAGATTGTTTGTTTGTAATAGACTTTAACGTTCACTTTTGTTTTCGTTAAAGTTTAGATTAGATCTTCTTGGTTAAGATTAAATAACAAAGTATAAATGGTTTTGCATTTCTATGTTGTTGAGAAAAACGATTAAGAGAAACGTATGTATAATCATTGAGACTCCATAGAATATTTTCCGGTTTGGAAAAGTTGTATAATTAATAGAATCAGGTTTTATTTTATGGAACTCCACTGTACAAAACCTTCAAAGACCAATCTACAAGCATCGAACGCTGTTCTCATAGGACGCTATTCGTAGAGGGAACAGCTAGAGGAGGCTCCGGTGTCGGGGCGTAACGTGCGTCGAGTGGTTGTGGGTTTTTTCGCGGAGCATATTGTAGTTTGGTCTAGTAGGGTTTTGGAGAATTTGGTAATAACTATAACGTTTAGCTTATCCAAAAATTGCACATAGAAACAATAAAAAACAGGACATACATGAAACAGGTAGATTTGGCCCTAAACAAATCACAATGTGTAAACCAGAATGTGTTTGTATAAGCATTTAGAGGCCCTTTTCTTCAGAGATTTTCAAGTATTTTGAAAGTGGAAGTAATGTGATAGTCATTTTGCATAATCACTCCTTCGTGAAGAAAACGCTAATTGAGGAAAATGGGCGCAAACAAAACAGTTCATCTTCGGGATAATAAGCTCCTTCTATCTTCCAAACATTTATCTTAATATTTTTACCAAAGCTTAACAAGCTAAGTGTTGGGAAATGTTTTCAGTTCACAGCACAATGATTTCTTAGCTTTATGTATTCAACTTACCAAAAAGAAAGCACGCATATTTTAGAACCAATGATTAGACAATTAGCGCAATGGTCACCATGTAAATATCTAATTAGACCTTTTTCAGTTATTTTACCACCTTAAATAGCTTACCTTGGAGCTACCCAAATGTCCTGATATAATTTATTATTACAGCATAAATGGCTTATAAACTTAAGAGGCTGGTCTTAAGCTTATTAACGAGTAGTATTCGGTTTATACAGCCATAACTTCTTCAATGTGTGGTGTTTTTTTTCCGTGACGATAATTCGCAACACATACGAATTGTAAAAATCTACGTCTAAAATCAACGGTGTTCGTCGTATCATCGGGTCGACGTCCACGTAGGGAGATAGGCCGAGAGTAAAACTTGGTTCCCCTTTTCGAGTTCCTGGTTTGACTATTGCAGTAGGGGTAAACGTGACGTCAGATGATTATCAAATGGCGGCACGTGGACAGAGTCGTTTTGGAGGGTGGGAATTGTGCTGAGATCACTTTTGCTCGAGACTCCAACTAAGGCACTTCTCCTGAATGAAACTGTCGATTTTCCCATTACGTAGGTTATTGTTTGTTATTTTGTGATAAATAGTGAACCATTTTTGGGTGAAGAAGATATTATTTACCCGAGTCCATCATGGACTCGGTACCGCCGAACTCAAATGAAAATGGCGCTACCTCTCAGCCATCGCTTACGCCGTCATGTATAAGGCTCACAATAGAGGCCGAAACGTCTAAACCCCATGGAGTTGGAGCTTTTTGCGTTTCAAACTAAGTTATGTTGTATCGGGTACCCTATTAAATGTGCGGTTCGCTCTAACGACTTTCTGATGTACGAAATAGGTTTACGACCACTGAAGTGATTGGCACTCTCTATTGTCAACTTAATTAAATTCTTGTTTCCAAGGAAACTGACCCAAAGATTATTAAATTCCTCATTTAGTTGGAACACGTTTCTAGTATTATAAGCATTGCGCAATTGACTTAGCGGTTAACGCACGAAGCGTATAAAGAGATGCTGGATCAGATTTAAAAAGTTTTTTTTTCTAATTATATTTGATAATAATGCTTTACGATGTGTGAGAGTTCTTTATTTCAGTTTATTTCATTTTAAATCTTGCTGCCTAAAACTTACGATCCAAAAAAAAGTAAATATATAGATTATAATCTATTTTAAGACCTATTTAACCAATTTAATAAGATTTCAGGAGTATGGGAAAATTTATAAACTCATTTTCTATTCAGGGTTTTGGCTACCCTAAGGGCGTTGTAAGGGTCTGAAAGGATCACCCCAACCTCGTTCAATGCCTCATCTTTAATATTTAACTCGATTAAGAAATATCACAATAGAACTCAAAAATAAAAATCCTTTACATTTACACTCGAATTCAAAATATGTAATCGTGTGTAATCGTATCACATAGAAAATGGCTATTGGCTTATCTATACTAATATATAAAATTGGAGTGTCTGTTTTTAATATTGAAATAACCGTTTTTTACTACATGCATATGAATATATATACGATACAGACACCAAAATTACATTTTTTTAAATCTGTCTGTCTGTTTGTTCCGGCTAATCTCTGGAATGGCTGGACCGATTTTGACGGGACTTTTTTTGATTGGTAGCTGATGTAATAAGGAGTCACTTAGGCTACATTTATTAGGGTTACGCAGTCTACGTAAAGGAACCCTTGGTCATGCCCGTTCATTCGCCCGTTCTCACTGTATATAAAATTCTGTTGTCTATCTATAGCAGTACATATAAAATGTACATAAAAGATTTTGTAATATTAAAATAACTGTTTTTACTGCTTACATCTATATATATAAAAAAGAAACCCGTTTCGCGTTGTCACGGCACCACGTGTGAATGGCTGAACCGTTTTCGATAATTCTTTTTTTTTAATGTTTGTGGAAGTCCAAGGATGGTTCTTACGGAAAAAATATTAAGAAAATCTTTAGGAATATTGAAAAATGTACATTTAATATTGCATATTTTTAAAAAACGCGCGTAACAAATGTCAACGTCGTGAGAGAGAGTGAGAGAGTAATAAGATAGGTCAATTATACAAAATAAAATAGTGCATCAAAGCTACGCTAAGGCGGTACGAAGTTCGCCGGGTCAGCTTGTATATATATATATACATAACATTACATCTCGCTACTAGGAATACGTGCAAAGAGTACTCATGAATAATGTTGCAAAAACGGAAAAAAAAGGTCCTTTTTCAAAGCTTACGCTGCTTTAACAGTACAAGATACGGTAAAATTATGTAGGACTGATATTTTTCCTGTTTTAAAACGTAGAAGTCCGCGCCATATCCATATTATCACCATATTTATACCGAAACGAAATGAATTAGACAGAAGTATTTAATTTTTGATGAAATAAATTTCAACAAACACTCTTACAGAAGACAGGCAATGATGCAATGAGCTTGACTTATTGTACTCGCTTTTCTTACAGTGAGTGATTTTGAGATAAAGAGAGGCTGCCTGAGATGCCGCCGGGAAACTCGGCTCTCTTGAACGTAATATTATGTTGGGGGAAATTATTTTCAAATTTAGTATGTACAAACTATAAACTTCTTAAAAAAATCTGTTTCGTTACTAGCCAGATACAAATATCTGGCTAGTTTTGATATCATTAACAGTTTTAATTTTTTAAGACAATTTAAGAAGACAATTACAAATTCAAATTAGGAAAATATATGATTTTCATTTGTCTTTCTTATTGTTAAAATCAGTGAATCTAATTAAATTTAAAGTTTTATTATAGAAAAAAGGAAAATGCTACAGAAGCTGGGAAACAAATTTTTGATTATTATGGATTTTTGCAGTATCTGTGAGAGGAGCGTAAATTTTGTTTTAGCATTTGGTATCCGTAAACTTATCAAAGAAGCACATCACCGGTCGACCTATTGCAGACAAAGTTCATGGTATTTTTAAAAAAGTGGAGCAAGATCAGCATATCTCCCATACAGAACCAGCTTCCAACATAGGTATTTACGGCTCAATACGACTTACAGACCTTCAAGAGTGTCCAAAGGGAAAACCATTGGTAGATAAATTAATAACGATAGGTACATTTAAATAATTAGTAGCTGTTAATACTTATTGTATCGGTAATATTTCGTTGAATAAGTATACCTATATTAGTATAATAGTAGGTAATTGCTATACACTTTTAAGAGGAGAAATTCAGTTTTTATAAGTTTTACGTAAATTTATCATTCACGAAGCGCACAAGATTCTCCAATATTTCTATTTTAACGTAACTCACGTAATTCGCGGCTGTTTAACTACCCTGAGTAATGTGCTCTATGCTATCTACATCAGTGTTGCCAACCTCGACTAAGCATCCTCCCTAGCGTCCGCGTCATCTCGAAATCCCCCTGTTTTCCTCTATCTCAAGATCACCCTAGACTATTTGAAAAAAATAATTTGTTCCAAATAGACATATTTATGAAATTGAGGTTTTAAGTTTTTTTTGGATATTACAAAAATATAGTAAAGTGAAAGATTCATTTTCACAAAATGCGTTTCACTGAAATCAAAGGATTGGCTTTTGTTTTGCGCCTTACTTTTAAAGTTATATATATTAAAACGAATTTGACGCAGAAACCGTAGTTCCTTTGAAAAGTAAAATAAAACTTCGAGGAACAGCTTATTCCTTAATTTCCCCTAAAAACGATTAGACTTAAAAATGCAAAAAAAAAAATCGTACCCCTAAAAAAAATATGGACCCTAAAAATACCCCTTTTCATCTAACTGAAGTCCAAATTTAGGGGGAAAACCTCCAAGGCGGCACTGCACGAGAGCAATACACGTTTTAAATAGGATTTCTGTGGAGTCGAACCCCTTTTTTTTTTGTACATTAGTTGAGTTCACAAGAGTGGATAGGGTTATTAGAAGTTACTAAATATAGGCAGCTAGTTATTTATAGTCTTCATGTTTTGCATGTAGATTGTGCGAATGAATATAATAATTAGTGCATATGAAAGTCTGATGAAGATGATAGACTTATAATTTGTGTAGGTGTAAATAAATAAATTAACTTTGTTCGACTTTTTGTTCGCTAAATGTATAAATACTTTTAAAATTTAGATATTAATTTTAAAAATGGTATTTAACTTTTTTTCAAGTATAAATATACGGTTAAGTAGACCTAAAAATATACATATTATACTCTGTGACTCACGTTATGCCACTGAAAATATCGATTATCTGTTGTCGAAATTGTCTTTGGTCTCGTCACATGACCCTTTATTTTGTTCCCGTGATCAAATTGAGAAAATTCAAAAATAATAAAGCGCAATGGCAAAAATTGAAAAAGTTGAAATAGAATTACGTGAAGATTCTATTGACAGGTATTAAAATTCACTTAAAAAGATTAAATTTGACCCTTAAATAATCTAATTACATAACTGTAAACGTGTGAAGGTCAACTTTTTAATCATGATTTGGCAGAGTTAGCCTGGATTGTATTCAACATTTTTCTGTGATTGTTGCAATTAAACAGTAAATAATTCCTTTCAGTGATGATAGAGAGTTTTTGGATTTAGTAGAAGAACCTAGTTATGGTAAGTTAAGTAAATACGATGAACATGTGTGTTTGTTTACAAATACATGCTTTGCCAGGACAATTTAATTATCTTAGTATAGAATCAAGTGATTACTGATTTTATTGAATTATCGCATAACAATGTAAATTTAATTATATTCCAGGAAGTGTAACCAGCGAAGGACCACAATTAGTTACTCACACGTATTTGGAAGGTAATGAAGACGAGGACAGTTCATCATATAACTTTAGAGATTTATGTACGTTATAATGACTATTTTAACTGTTGGATACGTTATTATTAATTATATCAAAGAAAGCGATAGGCAGTTTTATTTATTTTTTATTTTTAGCTGGATCTGTGGCTTACAAAATAGTGCAAATGGATGAAGAGGAGCCAACAAACAATATGACTTCCGAATCGCCAACTCATCGTAAGTCATCAATTTTTTTAAATATGTCATAGGTGAACATTTTAAAACTAATAACATTAATAATATATTATAATAGATATATCTTACTAGTGTTTTTAAATTTTTTTTTTACCTAAATTTCTTGAATATGGCACTTCCAAGCGTGACTAATAACTAAACATAATATAATCATTCTAAAATTTTGAACAAATACTTTACTGCAAATAGGTAGTTATGACTAAAGAATAAAATTAGAAAAATTTTATTTTATGAAAGCAGAATTTATTAATTTATAATGTAAAATTATTTCAGTTATTCCAAGTGGTGAATTCTATATAATAAATAACCCAGTAGAGGTGTTTAGCTCAGATTCTCAGAAAAAACCAATCAAGAGACAACCATTGCAAGCTAAAGCTGCTACTGCCAAAAAGGTATTTAATTTTCTCTAAAATAAAGAAAATAACTAGCCAATTTTTTTTTAACTAGGACAAAAAAAACTCTTAATATTGTGTGAAGATTGGTTGTAAACCATGTAGCTATGAAATTATTTCACAGTGGTTTTTGGCTACATTGCAGTCAAATGATAGTAATTATATTGTATCTTCCCAGATATCCAGATAGTAAAAAAACAATTTTCTTTGATAAATATATGAGATTGGAACATAAAAATGAGAAACAGTTATATGGGAAGACTCTTCATTTCCTTAATTTTTTTGTCATATTTAAAATATTAGGTCTTTTTGGTTGATGATATAACATTTCTAAGGTTACTTAGGTAAAAATTAAACTCTGTAAAATAAAAAAAATATGTCTTTTCTCAAACTGAATACTTACTACTCTCATTTTAGCGTGATGATAAAAGAAGAGCCACACACAATGAAGTTGAAAGGCGAAGAAGAGACAAAATTAACAGCTGGATTACAAAGATAGCAGATATGATACCTAACTGTGGCCAAGCTGACACGGCCAGTAAAGGAGGAATACTGGCTAAAGCATGTGACCACATTGCTGATCTCACAATGAAGACAAAGAAGTATGTGGAGGGAAATTAAGTGATTCTTCCCCTGAATATATAATTTTACTTAATAATTTATATCAGTATTCAAATATAAAATCTCCCTATCATAAAATCATATTCATGTCAAATATTTTTTTTATATCTTTTTTCTTTACGAAGCACATTAAATAATAACCAGTGTTTCATTTTCAGATTAGAACAAGTTGAAAAAGAAAATGCCAAGCTAGTGCTAGAAGTCTTAAGGCTTAACAAGGAGCTATCAGAACTACGAAAAGAGAACTCTTCTATGCGCATACAGTTGGCTGACAACTGTATAGTTGCGAATTTACAAAGAGCTAAGGGACAAAAGTCCTAGTAGATATAGTTAGAGACATTGTGGATTGTGAAGTGTTATGTTTACAATTGAAGTGTTTTGGTATATATATATATATATATCCTAAGGCTCCAACTCCATCGAAAATAAGGGTAAAATAAATAATACATAAAATGCTAAATATAGATAAAGTTTACTAGCCAAAACAAATATTTGAATGATTATTAATGTATTAACAATATTTTCTCACTATGTTTATTTCAGGAGTCTCTTTTTAGCAATATTACACATAAGTATTTAAAGGTTTAAAGAATAGTGATTTATTTGTTTGGAATAAGAATTACAATAAATATTTAGCTTTTTTTCTGTAGACATAGTGTACAATGACATAATGACAGCGTTTTTTCTTTGGAAGGGCTTTAGGATGGTTGTAGATGTAAAAAAATTGTAAAAATATATTTAAGATTATGTTATTACTGTTGTTCAGTGTTAGTGTTTGAGGTGCTAGATTTATCTGCTCCACACTGAAAACGAGTGTTTGAAGAAAACTGATGTTATTTTGTAAGTTTTTCCTTGTCTTTAAAAATCAATTTTTGGAAACTTATTTAGAAAATTTTAAATTTAAACAAGGCAAACTGTTTTTTTTTTGTTATAACAGAAATTCCTGTTCACAAACTTATTACTCAAATTTGGAAGGTATTTAAAAATATCAATTGTGTTAATTGTAATTGAAGTTTCAAATAGAATTGCTTAATATGAATTATTTAATTTAGTTTTAAAACTGCACCATTGGCTGGAAATCTTTGATTGGCCAATAAAATTAACTTCAAGATTAATTTAATTAAGAAGTCAAATGTCAGATTCAATGTATTTTTATTTTTAGTTATTGAGAATTCCCGAGTGACGAAAAGACCTTTGTTTTGTTCATTGTAAATTATTTTATAAGATTAAATAGATAGGTTTTTTTACACCCGAGTAAGTTTAGGTTTTGTATACTGATGTTGTCTTTTTAAATTGAAATTTTATGTTTGAATTGTGATGTTAAGGATATAGGTTGGTACATCTCTTATAAAACTGAATCAATAATCAACAAAGTTGTGCCCTCAAAATTCGTTACAATACCATACATTTCAAGCCTCGTTTGATTACATTGACTAAGACGAAAATCATCATTAAATAAAAGTAATAGGTCAAAATTATATTAAGAAAACTGATGGAGGTTAGATGTGCTTTCCTATAAGTATTTACTTTAAATAATATCTGTTATTAATAAACAATTTTAACTTTAATCCTATGAGATTTGAGAAATCAAGAAACAGAACAACGCAAAAGGAATTGGAATATGTATAATTTAATCAAATTGTATAATTCCTTTTTGCTAGGTCCGTGGTCTTGGTGAACTCTTTTATTGTGACAACATGCGGCGCTTATTTTTTTTATTACACAAGTATTATTTGATCATATCATGAATTTGTTAATTATTTATGTTTGCAGCGTCGTTATATAGAAGTGCCTGTGTGTATATTTTTAATTTTGTATATAGTTGATTCATGTCACTACAATCTAGGCACTAATCCGATCATAAGTGCTCTTAAGTACTAAGCGTTCATAAATAAATTATATGACGTTGTAGACGTTATTTGTTTTATTTAATGTTTTTTCAGGAATACGGCGAATTTGCTTTAAAATACATAAAATAATCTCCTAACCCCCTCCAAGCTACACCAGCGCGACCATCTATATGTTAATAATAATACTCTCATTAACAACAAAGAATTACACCATACAATAGAGTACCTGGGTTCTTAGCTAGGTATTATTAGATTATGAGAAGCCAACTCTTCCCTTGATACACTAGGTTTGAATACAGAAAAAAAAGTAAAGAATAAAATTAAAAATGTAAAATAAAAACCGAAAGACGTGAATGCTGCTGCAGAGGTGTATTGTGTGATCTATTGACATACATACATACATAGCCAAGTTTGTTGCGTTGGAAGACCCATTAGCCTCTTGTGAGAATATTCCAAGGTGCCATTGACGATCACGCCTAACATTTTCATATATTACTGCCTGGAAGAGATCGCTTAGTAGCGATAAGGCCGCCCTTTGCACATTATGTATATTGCTTAATATTATATTCTCAACACTGTTAGTGTGTGATAAAGTATTCAATAAATAAATTACTGGCAGTGTATAAAGGGATAGGTAGGATATAAAATAAGGGTTAATTTAATAATGAATACCATAGACTATAGAGGCATTCACATATAATGGAAAAATTTAATTTTAATTGTTTTATGTGCCAAATAACGGACGGTTAAGTGTGTAAGCTCTTTATTCAACAGATATCAAATTTTGCATAACATCAGGAAAAGCTAGCTTTTCTTGCCGGATTAGACAGTCCTTGGAGCGAGTTTGATGTGTCTTCAAATTGTTTCTTGTCGTAAATGTTTTATCACAGATTTTACAATTAAACGGCCTCTCGCCTGAAAAGAAAATCTTAATAAATATATAACAAAATTATGATTTATTAAGATACAATAATTTTTAACTTAAAATGTTTATCGAATACATCCATGATTTCAATATGCAAGTATTTCTAGACCTTTAAGGAAGTAACTTATTATTAATTAAGTAATTATTATATTTGATTTTTAGAGGACTATGGCCTGTCTTTGTCCCGCCAAAAGCTGTAGTATATTTACCCGTGTGTGTTCTAATGTGAATATTGAGCACATCCCGTCTCTTAAACGATCTGTCACAGAACGTGCAAGTCATTGGACGTTCACCTGTGTGTGTTCTGAGAAAAAAAAAATGGATTATTTTTCCATCGTTACATAACTTTAAATTTTTTTGCTATGCAATATTTAAGTCAGCCAATGGTGGCACGATTCTGACATCTCACACTTTAGCTAAAAATCTCTAAATTTAGCTTTAGACCTGTCATTAAATTGTCAATGTAGAAACATATAGAATAGGTTACACACGTTTGACAGGTCTAAACCTAAATTTAGAGATTTTTAGTTTTAGAGGTGAAACGTATCATTATCATACTTGTATTAATTAACAGCTTATACAGATGCCCAAACATCTAATCACATCAATTGAGATTTAAATAAATACCGTATTATAGGAAAAACATCAAGACAATGGTGAATACAAATCTAATCTTAGTTATAATTGTATTCTTTGTTTTTAGTTTAATTTAACATTAAAATGTTTTACATTACTCAATTAGATAGATAGACGAATTTCGAGCTAAGTCAGTAGTCTATATTAACATTACAAACAAATTAACGATAAAAGACTGGCCTAAAGTTAATCATATTAAAACTACATACTACATTTTAAGCCCGAAACGGGTACGAAAATTCTAACCTTAAGGACTGTAGCAATAGCATTAATAAAAAAAATATTTTTTTTTTTATTAATTCCGCATTCCCAAAAATCAAGGTTAAATAATTAAAAATTTGTTTAATATGTACCTCATATGCGATGTATAATCCGTTCTCCTATAAAAGCCGGCACCGCATTCTACACACTTAAACACATAGTCTTTGTAATGTCTTCGCATATGCACTTGATAATTGGACGACGAATATGCCCCACCGCATATTTCACACATAATTCTCTAGAAAAATATTCACGAGTTTTTATTTAATAATAAATAAATTAACACCAAAACATATTTCCTTCCACAGTTGCTCCCGAGATTAAGTAATTCAAAGAACTTTTCAGAAAACTATTATATACTAGCTGATCCGGCAAACGTTGTTTTGCCATAAATGTCATTTCTAGCAATCATTTTTTAATACTATAAAAATAATTATCAGCTTTAAGTGTGTATATTTTTATAATGGAAAGCGTTTTAAACAATAAAAGTATGCTATATTTCGGTTAATAAATTATTCTTTATATGACACGTTTGTCGGTTTACCATAGCAGTGCCATCTATTGATTACATACTCAATCCAGTCGAAAAGTATCGACATCTTTTAGAATCTTTTGGAGTTTTAGAGAGATAATTGTGAATGTCAATTAATTATAGACAAATAATTTGCAATAAAATAAAATTGCGACTATAATTAAAGATCTAAGCCAGTGTTTTTCAACCTTTTCATCATGACCCCCTAAAAATTTCGCGACCCCCCTGGTATAAAAAAAATATTTCGCGACCCCCTTGACCTTCGGTTTTTTATCATGTATGTCTTTAATTTTGTTTTTTTTTACTAAAGTACCCATTTTTTTTCGACCTCTGGCGACCCCCCAGGGGGTCGCGACCCACAGGTTGAAAAACAATGATCTAAGCTATCCTATCTCTTAAGTTGGACCAGACTGCTCACGGTGTGCCAATTTAATTACAACATGGGCTGAGGTACTGCTTGTAACTGCTTGGCCCAAAACAGGACGCGATGGCGAAACGTTTTACAATTAAATTAATAGAAGAGGCTGGATTCTTTTGCTATATTTCATTTATGTTTTATTAATCTAAGCTTTATCAAATCGTGATTGATGAAAATGTTAAACTGCTAGTCCGCTATAGTCTATATTTTTTTATAAAATTATAATAAAGAATTTAGTACTAATTAATTGAATCAGGCGTTACTTTGCGGAAGTCCATAGTTCAAAATCCCAATAGACCAGTATGAAAGGAGTACTCCGCGAAAAACCCACAACCAATCGAGGCACGTTTCGCTCCGACACCGGAGCATCATCAGGAGATGTTGCCTCTACTCTACTGTTTTTCGCGGAGTACTGCTTTCATACTGGTCTATTGGGATTTTGAATTTAGTACTAAAAAAATTTTTCAGAACTTTTACCTTTTGCTTATTCACTGGTTTCGTAACAAACACACCATTGTGCGAATTTTCATGCATTATTAATCGGCTTTTTGTACTAAACGTCAAGCTGCATTGTTTACATGAATATGATGTGTTATTCTGAAAATAAAAGTCACTTTTTTATTTTTTTTTTTTTTTTTTCTTTAAATAAATGAGGACATATTTCACACATTGTTAGCTCCAAGGTAAGCTATTAACTTTATTAGCTTCTGTTATGTTATGGGTGTTTAAACACCCATGGAACACCTGATAGAAAAACATACATATGTCGGAGAAAGCGATACATTTTAAAGGCCGAGTTGCTAATTTGACTATTGTAGGGTAGACGTGACGTCAGATGTTTTTCGAATGGCGGCACTTTTGCTCGAGACTCCAACCAAATCACTTCTCCGGAACGAAACTGTCGGTTTGCCCATTAAGTGAATTATTATTTGTTAGAAGTTATTTTAATTGATTTTTTGATAAACAATAGTGTGATTTTGTGTGCCGAAACTATTGTTTCCCGAGTCTATCATGAACTCGGTATCATTGAGCTCATATGACAAGGGCGCTACCGCTCAGTCATCGCTAACGCCGTCATATATAATTTATACATTTTATAAATACACTAACTGATCCGACAAACGTTGTTTTGCCATACATGTGATTTCAATGTTCAATTATTAAAAAAAATAAGAGTTGATCGTAGAAGGGTGAAAATTTAGGATTGTATGTATTTTTGTATGTTTTATCATAAAAAAATAGAAACTAAAAATTTTGTCTAAAAAATATAAAATAAATTAAGAGGTGAAAAATATGCTCACAAAGTTTCATGAGAATCGGTCAAGCCGTTACGGAGGAGTTCGAGTTCGAACCCCGTGACACGAGAATTTTATATATTAGACATAACACCCAGGCAGCAAACAAACATAAATGAGCTTACTGGAAATAGAATCCGAGCCCCCAGTTTAGCGGGCCCTCATTTCACTGATAACAAATTATAAACTTTTGTATGTACCAAATTTTTTTAGTTTGTATAAAATCAAATAGTTGCATAAAGTACATACCATATGCTTATCAATATGCTTCAAAAATCTAGACAGACTTTGCTTGGTCTCAAGTCCGCAGTAGGCGCAGATCCGTTTCACTTGACTCCTTACATGAGGATCAATCCTCATCATATGTTTCTTTGTAAAGTGTATTTTGAGAAATCTCAATTTATCAAACTTCATGTTGCATATTCTACACAGTAATTCTTTTAAACAACACTCATCTTCATTCGGTGATCGATTTGATTTATCATGATTTTCTTTACTGTTTATTTCAGCGGTATTTCTATTGAGTTTTTTCTGATTCTCATTGTTCACCATTGTATTTGCTGTATCTGTATTACGTTTTATTTTTATCCGTATTTTATTATCATTTTCTTCTATAATAACATGTTTGCCGTTTCTTTTGTCTTTTATGTCATCAATTGAAGTTTCTATAGAACTTGTTTCAATAGGGTCCTCTAAAACATTTGTATTTTCTTTGCCATTTGTATCCAATTCATAATTTTCTTTATGTTCTACTATACTTGTTTCTTCCACAAAATTTTCTTGTACTGTATATTCTTTTTCTTGAAAGGTGTTCAAATTTAAAAATTCATCCAATACATCAATTGTGCCATGAACTTCCTTGTATTGTTCAATATTTTGTCCCGATTTCTTCATTTCATCATCAAGTTTATCTCCAAATAAGATATTATTAATTGTAGGTGTAGATGGCGCCCAGGTATTTGGTATAACTGTAATTGAATAAATTTAATCAGAAGATTTAATTTGATTAGTGAAATCTCAGTTCATAGAAATGTTGCCATTTTCATTAAATGTTCAAATTTATATTAAACTAGCTGTACCAGCGACTTCGTCCGCATGGATTAGGTATAACAACTTAAAAATACTTATTTTAGAATGTACATCTACTGTCTACGTCACTAACTAAATAAACACAAATGTACTTTATTTGTAATTATTACTTAAAGACAAAAAAGAAAGCAGCAAACTGGGAAAGAGAGAGGATGTTTGAAGCTGCGCGCGGCTTAGATCATGTTGGAGCGCGTTACTGGACATTTTATACGGTTTTTATTACGTAATTTTATTTTAGCTTTTTATCGGCGTACTAAATACACATATATCCGTGCAAAATTCCATCTTTCCAATACTAACCGTTTCGACGCTAGAGTGAGAACGGGCGAATGAACGGACATGACGAAGGGTTCCTTTACGTAGACTGCGGAACCCTAATAAAAGTAGCCTAAGTGACTCCTTATTACATCAGCTACCAGTCAAAAAAAGTCCCGTCAAAATCGGTCCAGCCATTCCAGAGATTAGCCGGAACAAACAGACAGACAGATTTAAAAAAATGTAATTTTGGTGTCTGTATCGTATATATTTTCATATGGAAGGAAAAAAAAAGGGTTTTTTAATAAAAAAAAAAAAACCCCCATTTTTTTAAAAAAAAAAGGGGGGTTAAAAAAAAAAAAAAAAAAAAGATTTTTTTTCCCCCTTTTTTTTTTTAAAAATTGGCCCCCCAAAAATTTTTTTTTTTTTTTTTGAGCGATTTAAAACAGTCAGATAATTATAATATTAAATTAATTTTTAAAATTGGAGTAGAACTTTAATGTCATTTCTTTGTTTTATGTAAGATTTATAATTTATATTCATTGCATGTAGTAAAAGAGGTTTATTATCAGATATTAATTAAAGAGACACTCCAATTTTATATAAGGATAGTAATAGACTTGTGTAATACATATACATATAATACATATAATATAGTTTTATTAGCAAAGATTAATAATTTTTACTAACTTGGTGGTGTTGCCAATAAATCTTCCAAAGCAATACAGTCGGTGCTCTCGTCCAGCAAAGCCTTATCCAAATTCTTATCAATAACACATCTTGTTGCATTACTTCTACTAATTTGTACATTTATCTCTTGATTATTCTCATAATCTCTCAGTTGATTTTCATTTATGTTTGTTTTCAGATTTTCATGATTTAAGTCATTTTGTAACGTATAGCAATGATCATTTACAATTGAATGAGTTGAAAAAGGGCTCAAACTGAAAATATAGTATTATTTATAAAAAAATATTTTTTGTCAAACTGTGTTGCCAAAGAGTTTTGAAGTAATTTCTTTTTGTTACTTTAGGTTTATTCTATACAGACACACTATAATGTAAGTATTACCCACTCTGCTTCTAAGAGATCAATTTACCACAAGAAAACCTGTAAACACTCAGAGAACTCCATGGATTTTTGTGGGGTTGCTGGAAAATTGTCCTGGTTTTTTTACTTTTTTTCCCCCAAAAAGGGTTGTTACTTTGTGGAAGAACATAGTGTTTCTATTATTATTACCCAATTTATTTTTTATTTTGTGGTAGTGATCAGGCAATGTTTAAACATCTTAAAATAATTATGTATTCACAGTCATTCAATATGAAGCCAAGATACACATAGATTATACCAAGCAAGTTTGTATTATTTTATGCAATTGCTGCAATAATAATTATAATGAATAATTACAGTTTTATTATGATAATGTATAAATATGCTTGATTATTATATATATGTCTTACCCAAAATCAAATCTAAAATCAAACGCAACAGAAGCATCATCTTGAAGCCAATGGGAGTCAATAGAGTCATCAGATATGTCAGCTTCTTCTCTAATAACTTCATTAATTATACGAGCCTCACTGTCCGGAATATCAGGTATGACATCAGTTAGGAAGTTGTGCATGCTCGTTGTTGTTGAAGCTGAAGAAAAGTTGAATTTATTAAGATCAAATGTTTGTCTAATGTAAATTACTCACTTATGTCATTAATATTATATTTATGAAAATGGATATTTTAGGACTACTTGGGAAATCTTTATTCCATGAACTATAAACAATCATATACTGCTAATGCCAGTTATCACTATTAAGTATTGATGTCAATTACTGTCTCAACATACATACCATTATCATCATCGTGCTTTTGAATGTGATTTGGTGTACTACCATGCAATAATTTGGGTAGCCTGAAATAGTTTTCAATTAAATAGGGTTAAGGAGAATATAGAATGTATGTCTTTATATTATATTAATCAGCCCAACCAGCATCATATTATGTGATTTGAAATATTATTCATTAATTTATGAAATAAGCAGTAAATACAGACTCATAAATTGCAGAATTTGTAAGTTAAAGGGCTTGTAGTGGATAAAACACCAGCATATTAATTAAATATGTAATATTTTGTCAACTACTATTACCAAACAAAAGGTAATGAATCTCTTCCTTTCCTCACAAGACTCTTTGTTCTATGGCAAAAACTATAGAGGAAATTTTATAGTAGTTTATTGATTTTACTATATTGTACATGTTCATTTTATATTTAAATTGTTTCAACTTCTTTACCTTAATTTAATTGACTCGTCATGGCCCTTAATAAATGTTTCAAAGTCAGTATTATCTTCTTTTGCTTGCAAATATGCTTTAAACTTTCGGTCAGAGGAGCGACATGATTTCTTAAATTTACAAGCCACTTTCATATTTATATAACATTCTCTGCAGAGTTGAAATATTAATAAATCATCACGTTTAACCTGAAACATATAGAGAAGTTTCTTTAAGCCAGCTAAATAACATTTTAGCTACAAGCACCTAGTTAATTAATATGAATTACCTGAATTCCAGTTGAGTAAACAAAACGTCGTCGGTTTTTCTCTGAATACTTATATATGTTTGAATTATCATTACATACTAATAAACAACTTCTGCATCTGCCCTCCATTTTTCCTTTAGATTATAATATAGTTAATATTCAAGAGCTTTCAAGGAGTTGCTTTATTGTTCCTTGGGTTAAACTCGATATATACTTAACAGATTTTCTAAAACAGTATCCAAAGATGGTATCAATTCCTCTTTTATGAGTTATCGTTTTCAAGTACATTACCAATAACTTAAATACCATCACTAACAATCTGTCTGT